>JAHWFP010026240.1:30283-58985 GCA_023313725.1 Lithobius niger
GAATATTGTAGTTACATTAAAATACCATGCGAAAGGCCCTAGGCCTTATCCACACCGACGTTTTAAGCTATAGGACTTGAATATCGGCTCAGTGCTTCGATCTCCAGGTGAGGGCAAAGATTCCCTCCTACAACAATAATGATTTCTACCCAGTGCTCTGCAATAATAATTGTTCTGCAGACGAGAATACTGCAGTCACATCAAAATCGTGTCCAAAAGGCCCTGGTCGTTGTTAATACCTACATTTTAAGCTATACAACAAGAACAACAACAAGTGGCCGTACTGTGGACGCCGACGAACGGTTCGATTGTTGTCATTCAAATTTGCAATGCAGTGAAATAGTTACGACGTAACCCCAAATACCGAATTTCGTTGCTCTATGTACTACTATGAATAAGTTGTATACCAAATTTTATGTTTTTAGCAGCTCGACGTGCAATAATTTGTTGATGAAGCTGCAGGGAAGAGGGTGGGGGACTGGGGGATATTTCATGGAGGGTTCCATGGCTGGTTTAATGTGTACTGCTAACAATGATTTGTGTGCCAAGTTTTATGCTTTTAGCTCGATTTTCTAAAATTTGTGGATCAAACCTCAGTGAGGGGGAGACAAGAGGGCGCTGGGGGCCCTTTGGGGGTATTTCATGGGGAGTTGAGTCCTGTCCTTCCGCTGGTCCTCAGGATGCAGCATCATCATCCCATAGGATGCACCCTACTCGACTTTGTTCGAAGGATGGCTCCTGCTAGGATGCCTTCTACTGCCTTGGATCTTTTGGATGTCCCGGTTTGAGCTTCGCTTCCAGCCGCCTCTATTCCAACTTTAGGAGCAAGTAGACGAAGGGTCGGTCCATCCTCTCAGACAAGGTTTCATCCGCCTCTTCCAGATCCGGCAGTCCTTAGGACCCGCTGCCCTCTCCATCCTACATATTGTGTCCTATCTGCCCACAGCCAAAGGATGGCCTCACCTGTGATGCCTTCTCCTGCCAAGGACCTGGACCTCCCGGTTGTAGCTTGGCTCCCGGCAGCCTATGTTCCATCTTCAGGGACGAACAGACGACTAACCATTACGTCCTCTTCACAGAAGAACTCTGACGATCCTCAGGACCGGCTGTCCTCCCACGTCGCAGGCGCTTCCATCCACGGGATGACCCCTGCTAGAATTCACTCTTCTTCTACGGACCTTCTGGATCCCCCAGTTGATGCCTCACTCCCGGCTACCTCTGCTCCATCTTTAGGAGCGGACAGGCAGAGGATCAATCCATCCTCTCCACACAGAACCACTGTCCTCAGGGCCAGCTGGCCTCGCCATCCTACGTATCACTGCGCATTGTCTCTGCGCAGCCTTCTTGGATTGGACTACTTCACCACCTGCTGTCGACTTCTGCCTTCCTCTTCCTACAGCATTTAATGCTGTTGTTTAACCATGGAATATGATATCCCTCCGCACAGCCACCATCTGCGCATCCTACTACGCAGCCCTACTTTCTCAATTAAAACGTTCCACGCTGTTCACTTCGCTCCCAGCTGTGCGCCGTCCGCTGTGTCCTATCCAATCCTCCGATGACCATCCTCATGCCTCATGCCAAAGGGACACCGAAGGATGGATCCTCATCCCGCACTCCTCGCTCCGCACCCCTCCGTTCCCTCCGGTTGCGGATGACGTCGAGTTTCTCGAACTTCCTTCGGACCAAGATTCGTTGGAGCAGCCTCATCCGCCGCTCAATCGTCTCTTCTTTCCGAACCATCCGCACCGATGCCTTGTGACGCTGCAGCCACGTCTCTGATCCCCTGCAGTCAGCCTCCACAACACGGGACCTGCGATCCCCTGCTGATGAACTATCTCGTACCAAGGAGATAAGCTTGCGTTAAGCTTCATCTTAAAGCCCGGAAGGTTGCTGGCAAGTTGACCTCCTCCGTGGGTCTGCAACTCACTCCTCTTGATTAATCCTCACACTCGTCCCGTCCACGTGCATACCGTCATGGACTCGTCACTCCAAACTTTTAAACGGAAGGCTCCAGTCTACGATTACACTTCAGCCTGGCTTGCTTCGATTCCTAAGCGTCACAGGCCTTCCCTCGACAATGCAGGACCTTCTTCCGCCCCGGACGAACCATCCCGTCCTATCCCAATCGTCCCCACTCTTACATCCGCTCACAGACGCAACAACTCTTCCATGAGAAGCACACATCCTTTCTTAGAAGACTCGGTCCTCCGTCCTATCCTTTTTCAGAAGACTCGGTCCTCCGTCCTCGGTCCCTTCCTATCCTCGGTCCTCCGTCCTATCCCGTCCTCCGTCCTATTCGTCACTACAGCTTCATCCTAGGACGCTTAGACACAGACAAGGGACATCTACCAGGGCTATGTCCTCGTCCTCATCAGTTCATGGCTTGTCGCCTCCCCAAACATTACAATCCCCTGAATTTTACGATTATACACACGTCAAAAAAAAAAGAGGGGGGGAGCAGGAGGGTACAACTGCATGGTCCCGCCTACAGCCCTACACCCGCTGACTGCGCAGGGTTGCCCTGTCTCACTGCCAGACGCTTCTACAGTCACTCACCTCAGGATTTATATCGCTGGCGCGCCTTCGCGTAACAGTTTTCGTGTCCTGTTCATCATTCCCCATGTCCACCGCTTCTTCATGTGAAGATTCTGTTACCCGAAGTTACACCAACCAAAGAGGGGAATGTATCCTCATCCAAGGCTTGTAATTACCTAGGTCTTTCCAAAAAAATTCTACGACCTATCACTTCGATCCTCATCGTCACCCTCATTGCTTGTGACGGACAGGAATGTAACTGCCGCATTTGCGTCTCCGTCTCGCCAAGTCGATGGACTATCATTCAACGAAAGCAAATCAATCAAGACAGCGGATGCTACGCACAGCTCAGCAGTGAGAAGAATTACGAGCTCTGAAGCAAGCCTAAGTACAACTCCAAAAAAAAAAACCTCCTTCTTCGGGTCCGCTGGTCCTCGAGACCAGCAGGCTTCACCATCCGTCGGACGTGTCCTACTCATCCTCGATCTTAGGATGATCCCCACTAGGATACTCTCTGTTTCCAGGGATCTCCCGGTTGAAGCTTTGCTCTCGGCCACCTTCATTCCGACTTGGGGAAGGACCGATCCATCCGCAATCCTCCCGGTACTGATGTCGTCCTTTCTGTTTGAAGCAACTAGAGGTAGTTTTCACAAGGACCGATCCAATACGGACCACATTCCCAACATTTCACAAGCAACCTTCTCCAGGACGACCATCCGCTTTCTACCTGCCTTATGTCCACAAAGTCTCTCCTCCGTGCTGTCAACGATACATACTCCCATGAGCATGAACTGATAAACCGTCGTTGTCATTCCCTTCATGTGAACTATGCTCTGCTCCGTGTGTACAACGCTTGAGTTTTGTCAATTCCTGCATCTCTACCTTGGATGGCCTACTACTGTGCCCGTTCCCACATTCGACGTCCAAGACTTGCCCCATCCTCTGCCACAATCCGTTCACCACTTCGTCCTCGTCCTGCGGACATACTTTCATCGTCGTCCCTAGCTGCGCTTTACCAAGAAGCTCCTTCACCATTACCGTCCCTACCCTTCTGACCCTCATTTGTTGTAAGCATCCTCAGGACGCACAAGACACTATCTTGTTGTAACCTTTTCTTTCTAGCTAAACACGGATGCGCAGTTAGCTCTGTTATTGTACTGTGTTTCAAACACAACACCAAACAATCAAGTTCGACAGATGGCAACCCAAACTTGGCAACGGACAGCTTGGCGTCCGCCCCTCTTGCATCTCATGCGTTTTTGCACACAGTCTTCACGTCAATACATCCTCAACTACATGCAACCTGGTCTACATCACTTTTAGCAGTATGTTTGTGCTACCATCCGCACATCCTACAAACAACTACACACCCGTTCCCGTACGTCCAGCTCACCAATCTCTCCATCCGCTTCCTGGTTACCACTTCAAGACCCTCCATCCAAGGCCACAGGCGTAGCACTAGTTTCCGTGTCCTGCCCTACACGACATTCCCGTCTGTCTCTTGTTCCTCAACACAACGATCTTCAGCATGGATTCCACTTCATCCGCCCCCCCCGTGTGGGGACGATACAATCGCGATCCTCGCCTCCCTGTTAAGACCTTATCCTCACAATTTCAGTTTTATGAAACCATACCTTCACCCTTTTACAAAGTGTCTAGCATTCAACAACCAGCGTCTCTTCTTCCTCTGGAAAATCTTTCCTTCATTCCTCTTCCTACACCTACGATTACACTTCAGCCTGGCTTGCTTCGATTCCTAAGCGTCACAGGCCTTCCCTCGACAATGCAGGACCTTCTTCCGCCCCGGACGAACCATCCCGTCCTATCCCAATCGTCCCCACTCTTACATCCGCTCACAGACGCAACAACTCTTCCATGAGAAGCACACATCCTTTCTTAGAAGACTCGGTCCTCCGTCCTATCCTTTTTCAGAAGACTCGGTCCTCCGTCCTCGGTCCCGTCCTATCCTCGGTCCTCCGTCCTATCCCGTCCTCCGTCGTATTCTTCACTACAGCTTCATCCTAGGACGCTTAGACACCGATCCATCCGCTATCCTCCCGGTACTGCTATCCTCCTTTCTGTTTGAAGCAACTAGAGGTAGTTTTCACAAGGGCCGATCCAGTACGGACCACATTCCCTACATTTCACAAGCAACCTTCTCCAGGACGACCATCCGCTTTCTACCTGCCTTATGTCCACAAAGTCTCTCCACCGTGCTGTCAACGATACATACTCCCATGAGCTGCCTTCTTCTTGATTCAACTTCGAAACTGTGTTCCAGTTTACCACGGTCCGTCCTGCGGACGGTGTCCGCTCCTCACATCCGCTATGAGTTCGCCACGTCATGGTCTCGCCATACACATTCTCACTTTCCACATCCAGACGGTATTCACTCTTCACGTTTTCTGATCATAAGGACACTCATCATCCACTTGCCCACTTCACACACTTTCCAGGGCCTGTCCTACGGACGGTGTCCGTTCCTCAAGTTTACTAAAGAACTTCGGCTACACGCGCCATCCGCCTGTCCGCTTCACACTTGGGAGCACCATCCTTCCCATCAAGGTAAGCGATCTGATTTTCTACCTTGTACCCCACGGTGTTAAGACCCCTGCTTGCGGTTCATTCTTCTGCTTCTGTTAACCTTTATTGAATTATAACGTTTTTCCGCACTGCCTGACCTCACTTAGGATGTAACCTTTCCGAAACAGCGGATCGCTCCTCAGCCCGCAAATAGTTTCGGCTCTTAGTGAAATTGGTCCAGCACTCAGGGTTGTCTTCGCCAGGGACTAGTTCCCGGGGATGCCGGCTTGTACGAGAGGGGACAGCGAACCTAGCCCTCCTCCAGGTTACAAAGTCCGCTATAAAAACAGGTAATGGATATTTTCGTCGGCTATTAAAAGACTAATATTGCAGGGCCTGCACCTGCTTAATTTTAGTTTTTATTGCCTAACCGAAAATGTACATTACCTTAACTCCCACCCAGGCCTCTCCTCCATTGTCTAGGTTCTGGGTGAGGAGTAATAATGCCATCGGACGGCTGCTCCGAGTATATATAGCCAGCCCATCCCTGCGTATGTGCAGTAGTACAAGCCCGGCTGGGAAGCCAACTTTCAAGCTTCTAGGGGAATAATAGCTCAAAAGGAGGGAATCACTATAAAAACAGGTAATGTATATCTTCGGTTAGGCAATAAAAACTAAAATTAAGCAGGTGCTGGCCCTGCAATTTTAGTCTTATTATCATTATAAATATTATTATTATAATAAATAAATAAATTATGGAATAAATAAATCGATCTATCTTTTATCTACCTATCTTCTATCTATCTATATCATGCACGGCGTTAGCCGTGTATATATATGATTGAAGTCCTCTCTGCAGCAAAACTAAAACTATTAATTTCTCCGTTTCTATTCAATATATTTAGACCAAACTTGGCCATGCACTTTTCCAAACTTTACACCAACTTTTATCCAATTCCGTGCAAGAGTAAACGTAAGGAGCCACACGTAAATTTGAAAACTGTTCACTTGGTGTTGTTGTTGTTCTTGGCTGACACGGTTTCAGAAAAAAACGACTGCACCTACCTAAAATCTGAAACATGATCTCAGCCAGAAATTTCCCTGGGCTTCAACCTTACAGGGACCACTTTTTCAATTAGTCGATCCATTCCGGAGTTACAGGACCCTAAACGATCATTTTGATTGTTTTACATTGTTTTAACCATTGTATTTAGGGAATAATGCCATTCTGCAAACTCCATATCCATTCTTCGTGCACGTGGTATGTCTTTGCAAAAAAGTCGATTGTTGAAGGGCGAAATGAAAGAATCCGTCTTTCAGCTAAACGATATACATTTAAACCAAACTAAGCTGCCTCAAAATTGGCAGCTAGAAACGATAGGATGGCGTATTTATTTCGCAGATGGAGACTTTCAGAGATGAGTTGAATTGTTTCAAAGTGGCCAGCAACAATGAACACTGATAAGAATTGATGATTTTTAATTGAAATAATAAAATGTACAATTGAGAAAATTCCATCTGTTTAGCTGCTGTTGTGCTTTACCAATCATATATTCAAAACGTAAAGCACAACAGCACCTAAACAGATGGAAATTTCTCCATTTTATTTTTACATTTTATTATTCTACATTTTATTATTTCAATTAAAAATCATCAATTTTTATCCGTGTTCATTTTAACAAGTGAAAATTCAATCCCTTTTTTACGGCACACTTGACTTTTTTGTTTGTAATACATATACATTTCGCTTAGGAGCAGACTTAAAAGGATTGTTAGGGATCAGGATTTGTACAATTGTTGGACCATTGTTGCAGCAGTGGATTTATATCATGAAGACACACTATTGCAACAATGAAACCATTGTTTTACCACTAGTAAGAACCACGGCTAGGCGTGGGTTTCTTACGTAAGTAAGAAAACAAGGTCTTTGGTTCTTAAGTAGTAAAAATACAGTCGCTGTCCATATTTACGTATCCCAAATCGTTTCTAAAGTATTAATAAACTATTTTGTACTTTCAATTAACAACGATTAATTTTTAAAATAAGAAAAAAGAATTCTAGGCATAGAAAACGAAGGCGTGGGATTCTAACTTAAGTAAGAAAACGAAGGGGGATTGAGGCTTAATGGCGCGTCGACACAAGAAAACGAAGGTCTTTGGTTCTTATATGTAAGTAAATCTACTACGGCTATCAATGTTTGCCAATCAATAATTACGTATAAATGTTTCCAAAATAATGCATGTATTGCAGCTGAAGAAAGACCCAAAGGAAAGAGTTAAAATTGATTAAAATTAACAAATAAGGCATTTATTGCAGTTATTTAGTTTTAAACAAGAATTTCATAAAGAAATACATAAACTGCTTATGCCAAAAAGATTATCAAGCTGGATGTATCAAGCTCTAAGTTTGAGCAGAAGAGTAATGTTGTTGCTTGTCGCCCCCTGCGCCTGGCTTCCCCCCCCCCCCCCCCGTTAAATACCCCCCTTCAGTTGAAGAACGGAGGACACAATCGCTACGCATAGAAGCCATCATAACCAATGGTCCGATTACGCTTTTATTATTAATAGCGACGTAGGTTCCAGTAGTACAAATCAACTAAATAGGTCTAAACATTCAGGCATGCAATACGACCACGATTTTTTTTTTTGGAGGAGGAGGAGGGGAAGCAACAACTACCATCCCACCATCACACCAAGAAAAACATCTCATTCTGAAAAATGGACCTCAGTCGGAAATACTTAAATTTCTAAAACAAAATGTAAATGAATAAAAAAAAAAATATTTTGGCACAGCTTGGGGGGGGGGGGAATTTGTTCTTAAATCCGTTGATCCGTTCATGCCAATGAAAAATATAACTGTGCGTACAGACTAACAAACCACCCCTGTTCTAGCAGTAATAGTTATCGGTTAGAAACGATTGGTTATCGTTTTTTTACCCACGGCTCCGCCCCTCGACGTATTTGCATGTCTCGCCAGCCAAATCGTCCCTGCAGTGGGTTAAAAATGAAGGCCCATTTTGCTATGAAGGCCCTTTTACGGCGAAGGCCGGGAGGAGGGGGGGGGGGGCCCCCCGCGGGGCCCCCCCCCCCCCCCCCCCCCCCCCGTTAAAAATGTACTTTGTACCAAAACAAGATAATGTACTTTGTTTCTATGATGATCCAAGCTGCACATTGGATGAAAAAATCTGACACAATTGCTATCAAAGAACGCTTGCCATTATGAAATCGCAACATCATTATTTTCATATAGACGAAAGACAAAGCTCTCTGTTGGGCTAAAGTTTACATTAGGCACATACTCGATATCCTTACGATATTGATTCCAAATGGCTCCAACACCTTCCTAAATACAGAGACAGTTGGTTTTAGAGCACGAAAATGTGTTAAAATGACTTAAAACGGTTGATTTGTAGTGCCACAATCCGTTCATCTATACTGTGTTTCCGTTCGCTTGCCACGCCGGCTGGGAACCTTATATTTTTTTTCGTAAACAGTTCCGATAGGCAGGTTGTTATTGTCAGTTTCGTGCAAGAATTTCATAAAGAAATACATAAAGTGCTTATGCAAAAAATCGCAACATTATTATTTTCATAGACGAAAGACAAAGCTCTCATTGGGTGGTTCCGATAGGCAGGTTGTTATTGTCAGTTTCGTGTGGTTTTGTTGTTATTGTCAGTTAGGTTAGGTTAGGTAAGTTTGGGGTTTTGCATTTCATACTGAGGTAGTAATAACTGGTTGGGGTTTGGCATTTCATACTGGGGCAGTTAGGTTATGTTAATGATGATTTAACGAGTTTCCGCAATTTGGGATCAATTTGTAGTGCCTTACGTGAAAATTAAAAGTAGGTTTTTTTTTCTCTTTTTTCGAATTTCGGGCCATGTGCGTAAAGGGAACATGGGAAGAAAACGGGATCTCGTCCGATTTTTTTTTTTAATGGACTAAGATTACCTGCTGAGTAATGTTTTCCTCTTCCATTTTTGGGCAAACGCACCGTTTGGCCATAGTGAAGGTCCAAAGTTAGCACCGTGCCAGAAAGCATAAAACTGGGCGAAAGTCCGACAAGTGAAATGCCAAATCCCAACCAGTTCATTACCTCAAGTGAAATGCCGAAGCCGGTTCCTAACTTAACCGACAATAACAACAAAACCACACCAAACTGACAATAACAACCCACCTTACTGAACTGTTTACGGGAAAAAAATATCAGCTGAGAAGATGGGAAGAAAACGGCCTTTCGTCCGTCAGCGCAAAGAATGAGGCTTTCAATAATTTCTGACGGCCAAACGAAGCCTTTGCCTCAAAACTGTTATGCGAAAATGTTGTTCAGTTGATCATTTTACGTCAGTCTAGCCCAACGAGAGATCAATCGGTGAGGAGTCCTTATTCTTTCCCTAAGCCGCGTAAAGTAAACTTGTTCCCTCTATTGTTTATTTTGCTATCGAAAGTGATCGTGGAATGAATTTATAATTCTGCCTTTATTCCGTTAGCTACGCACCTAGTAGGCCCTATCCCGTTGATACGACAAACTGTTAAACTAAATAATCGATTATACAATAATTACCTGATTAGCAGGAGCCACATAACTACACGAATTGCCAATAAACATAGAATCCTAGGGAAGCCTTCCTGGCGAACCGTAAAGTAGCCGCCATTTTTTTTTCAGTGATTCGCCAATAGCCGAACAACAGATAGAATTTCGTTTTCCGTGCATGTTGTCAAAACCTGAAATAAGCTGGGCCAATTCCGTTTCAACTTTTTTTTCATACAGAAACATAATTAGCAAAAGTTTTTAGTCAAGGACCTACAATTCTTCATATGCAAACGATTTAGCCATAAACTGTTCAATAACAACGCCTACAATTTGCTGGCACGTCTTCTAATCGAAATCATGAAAAATCTACTAATATTCCAGTCACTTCCGGCCATACGATAAAGGTGATAGGCATGACCCGTTCAAATAAACGACTGGAGTGGGACGAAGCGTCATTTAACAATAGCTCACGACGCAAGCCCCTTTTTCACCCTGGCTGTATTTCAATTAATAAACAAAAACTGATGTTAAATGTTTAAAGTAAGGGACTAAAAGTCAAAACCTTGAAGGAACACGGACAAGCTTTGACAGTAAGGGTCTAGGTGTACAATTTTGTAAGAGGCTGGTAAGCATTAGACCCTTACTACCCGGTGGTTAGCTTAGTTCTACTCTATTCGGACAGAATGTGTATGAACGGTTGTAGCAGGTTTCTTTGTACTTAAAATATTGTTATGGAACATTAAGAACACAATTTTCTTGTGAAGTTTGGCATTTTGTCTTTTGATGCTTTAGAATTTTTTATTATATTTCGTAGATTTACGGTAGAGGATAACCAGTAATACTCTCTGCTGCGAATACCCTGCCATGTTACTAAATGGACAAATAATTTTCAACATAAAGCAAAGCAGCAAACGTATACCAACCACTGGGTCATCACATGGGTCATTGTAGGAGGATTTCCAGTTTTTCGTCAAAATGTATTTATTTCTGACCACCTGGTAGTAAGGGTCTAATGCTTACCAGCCTCTTACAAAATTTTACACCTAGACCCTTACTGTTAAAGCTTGTCCTTGTTCATTCTAGGTTTTGACTTTTAGACCCTTACTCTAAACATTTAACATTCCGTTTTTGTTTATTAATTCGTGTTTCTTTTAGAATTGCAGCTAAACTGTAAAACAGTGCAGTTGACAGTCCAAATTGAAAGTTTAACACAGAGACCCTAGGCTGACTCTTACTAACCCTGGCCATCGCCAGTGTTAGTAATAGAAACAAATCCTTTTATCTTCAGTCTTGCAGCTGGCATTTGCTAATTGGCATTGTTGCATAATAACAATGTTTAAAACAATGTAAAACAATCAATCTGGTCGTTTAGAGCTCCATAACCCCTGAACCACTTGACCAATTAGAAAATGCCTTATGGAAAGGGCACATCTACAGAACAATACCTGTAAAATGAGCTAAGAACCAGCTTCATAGGACAAATGGTTTGACTTGTAGAGAGGACAGACGAAAGTATCCCCAGAACAACAACAACAAGAAGAAGAAGCAGAACAAGAAGTTGTCTATTTGGTCCCTCTCTGGATCTTGGATTTGGCTGGACCGAATTTCACAATTTTTGGACTGTAGAGAGGCCTTGACTAGTCGAGGCTGGATTCAAAATTTGGTTTTAAAATGTTCACTTTCGACGGCGTTATAAGCTCTGACCCCTACTAACCCTAGGCTGACCCCTACTAACACTGGCTATCGCCAGTGTTAATAACTGCTTTATGCATTACATGCATAAGCCGTTAAAAACGAACTTGGAGCAAAGAACATTCGCGCCAACAATGGCTCGTTATGCTATCACAATAATGGCTTGGTTACAAACAATTCAAATCGTTGTTGTACAAATATCTTGACATGGCGTTCGGCAACAATGCGGTAAGACTTTCGCTTTATTGCCCGCGTGGCTTGGCCACTCGGGTAAACAGCGAAAGTTTTACCTTATTGTTGCTGAACGCCATCGTTCCCTCATTCTTCCCACGGTAGCAAAGAAAAAGGGCGAGCGGCCGACAATGAGAACGGATATGCGTCCTAACAATTACAAACAAATACTATTGCTTCAATAATGCTGACTATTAGAGCCGAATTGAAACAGCGGGAACAACTAGTATTGATAATTTTAGGTAGTATTTATCATCAAAACGAACGATAATATTTATAATATTATTATTTATACTCTTAAAGTGCACTTCAATTTAGGAATACATAAATAAAGCTGAAGATCTTAACCCAAGTAACAAAATACAGTAAAATTAAATTTGATGACCCAGAAAGAGAACGTAAACACATTACAAAATCAAAAAACAAACACTGTTAATTTGTTGGCCATAATTTTGTTGGCTGAAAGTGGAAAATATCATCTGCAAGATCCTGGAACAAATAAAAAGGGAACCTTGAAAAGAGAAAGTGAGAAGAATGGCAGCACAATTCAAGTTAAAGTCAATAAAAAGCCCAAAAATGTGCACAAAGAAGCAAAAATACACAACGTTTCGGGGATATCATGCACTCCGTTTTCAAGTGCAAATAAAATCAGCTGAACAGCATCGTACAACAAACAAAATTAAAAACACTGAAAAATCATGCTGTATGCAAGGCACAGGATGCTAAAATTTTCTAAAAACTTTTGTAAAAACCCTAAGCCTTCCTGGTCGGAACAGGTCAGCAATAGGGTAAAGACAGAACGACCTCGAAGTGAGTAGCTAACGCCATGGCCGCCTTATAATCAGCAGCGTGAAGAGCCGTGGGGTGGGGGGTTACGTTTTGTACTGAGAATGTCCAAGTTTTTGTATTATTGGTAGATATTCTTTGATATTTCTATTGTCGGGTATGATATGGTTATGAACTGGTGGTTGTTGAGACAAAATGACTAAAGTTTCTAAGTTAATTCTTGCCCTTTGTTGTTTTTCAATGAAGAGAATAGTTTTCCAGGTCAGGAGCGTGCCCTGTCTCCATCCGACTGGGGGAGGTTGCTGTTTTGATACAGCGCTGTACTAAAGAATTTGTGGCTAGATTTAGTTTAAAATTTGACTTGTAGTCCATGCTGTTAGTGCAAAAACATTTCAGTTCCGGCAACAAGCTACATATTGTACATGGAAGCTGTTCACATGTTGTAGGTTACAAATCCGCCAGGAGACACTCCCGGAAGTGACACATATAGCCGTGATGACGTCATCAAAATGGCCACCACGCGATGTACTAAATCTCTACTATCTCCGGAACTAATTGACCAAGCCTATCGTCCGACCTATTGTTGGAAAGATAATTTAATTTGCTAAAAGAAATTCCGCAACAATATATGCCATAAATCTGTTAGTTTTGGTGTAATCTGAAGAAAAACATAATATGACTGCTGTGCGATATACTAATTCCCAATTATTTCTGGAACTAATCGATCAATTTTTTCGTGCGGACTATCGTTGGAAAGGTAATTTAATTTGCTAAAAGAAATGCCGTAAATCTATTAGTTTCTGCGTAATTTGAAGGAAAGCACATTATGACATCCTAAAAATGCGGCCATGCAATATACTAAATCTCGTGTATCTCCGGAACTAATTGATCAATCTTATCTTGCGACCTATCGTTGGAAAGATAATTTAATCTTCTAAAGAAAATGCCTGAGCAATGTATCCCGTAAATAATTTAGTTTTTGTTTAATATGAAGGATAAGGTAACGTGTAAGTAATTATTGCCGCTTTATATGTGGTTCTTTTGGAAACGGTAAATTATTAAAATTGTGTCGTATTGTTCACATTGTGTCACTTGAGCAGTGGCCTTTACAGGCACACGGTAGTGTACAGGAAAGTAATTGTTTAATATGACAGCTCATACCTCTCTTAGTACACTTGCAAGTCTATAGAGGCTTCGTTACTCCAGCAGTTGTCATCCATCCCACAATATCAATTCAGCCGATTTTTGTTGCCTCCCCTTAAACGGCTGTCTGAACTCTCAAGTTATCACCCTGATTCTGATAAGCTCATTCTGCAGATTAAGATGGCCTGCGATGCTAACCTTGTGTGCGTACCTACTTTGTTTTACGTGCGATCCGCCGAGGACTTCAGAATGCTGTCTGCCCTTCCTGGTTTTGCAACAAAGGCTTGAACAAAGCAGGCTCGGACTGGCAATAGTGCCATTGTGCGAAAGGCACAGGCGTTCTTCAGCTACCATACTTTCGGCGCCCCTTTGGTATAGTCCTCCCCGCGAAGAAAAATGAATAGTTTTGGATTCCCTATCCGCTGATGACCCTTTCCTTTCAGGCACAAATGCCCTTCTCTTTTCTCCCTCCCTTTACTAAGAATTTTAACTCATCTTTTAAACTCCCTCCCCCTCCCCCAAACCCACTCCAACATTTCAAAAATAGCATTACTTGAAATATAAAATGTGTGTTGAAGAATGCACTCCGAAGCTAGAAATGACGACAATACGAAAATAAGCAAAGCTTCTTGAGTTCAACCCCGGACTTTGCTTCTGCTTGGGAAGCTTACAGCGCCTCCCAAAACTCCTAGATGGTTGGAAGCACCATCACTTTATCAACGTTTCCTGTAAAACACATGGTGCCCTTCCCCGGTCATTTCGATAAATGGCACAGGCGCCCTTTCCTACCCAGTCCGACCCTGTAACAAAGTTTTCATTCTATAGCCACTACCTGCTAACTCATAACCAATCTCTGAAATTATAGCCATTTCTATGTGCAGTTTTGTGATGGTTGATCGGCCTTAAACTGGTGTCTGTGATGGATTGATCTTCTTAAAGAATGTTCATGGCACGGCGAACCATGGATGAGGAATTCACATCATATCCTGGGAGCAGAATTGATGTGCATTTACCTTTCAAACCTTCATGGATGTTTTGACGGGAATGGAAGGCTACCCAGATAACACTTTACCTTCGTGGTCAGCCTTGCTTCTGGTGGATTAGACCAGACCATCATTTCCACAGGTGTATCAATGGTTTTTTCTTCGACCATTGGTAACGGTGCACCACATGAACATTTAGTCGTATGAGGAAGACTTGTGGAGGACTTGGGCAAGCCTATTCTGCTTTATTATTTGATTGTCCTAGGTTGAGACTGGTTGTCAAAGACATACCTACTAGTGGGTGAAAGATGAGACATGCCTGTTAAATGGAATGAGTTCGCCGATGTACTGAAGGCTGTGTTATGTTCTATATTATCAATTGCGTGCAGCACGAGTGAATCCATTATGGATAAAAAAAAAACGCGGAATACATCCAACTTAAATTACACATATAAAGTGGCAATAATTACGTGTAGATTTTGTTTTTCTTAAAATTAAACAAAAGAGACTTACGGTGTACATTGTCCTTGCAGTTCTTTTGGCAATTAAATTATATTTCCAACAATAGGTTGCAGGATAAGAGTGATATATTCGTTCCGGAGATACCGCAGATTCGTATATCGCTTGGTAGTCATTTTTATGACGTTATAATATGTTTTTCTGTATATTAAACAAAAGCTAATATATGTATATACAGCTCTGGCAATTCTTTTAACAACTTAAATTATCTTTCCAACGATAGGTTACACCATAAGATTGATCTATTAGTTCCAGAGATACATGAGATTTAGTATATCACATGGTGGCAATTTTGAGGACGTCATAATATGTTTTCCTTCAAATTACGCAGAAACTAATAGATTTCCAGCATACATTGTTCAGGTAATTCTTTTAGCAAATTAAAGTACCTTTCCAATGATAGTTCGCACGAAAAGATTGATCGATTAGTTCCGCAGATAATAGAGAATTAACATATCACACAGCAGTCATATTATGTTTTTCTTCAGATTAAACCAAAACTAATAGATTTATGGCATATATTGTTCAGGCATTTCTTTTAGAAAATTAAGTTATCTTTCAAACAATAGGTCGCACGTTAGGATTGATCGAATAGTTCCGGAGATAATAGAGATTTAGTACATCGCTTGGTGGCCATTTTGATGACGTCATCACGGATTACGTCGTCACTTCCGGGAGTGTCTCCTGGTGGATTTGGAAACTACAATGTGTGTACAGCTTCCATGTGCAATATGCAGTTTGTTGCCGGAACTGAAATGTTTTGGCACTTTTTGTCGCTAACAGCACGTACTATTATGGGCTGTAATTCTTTCGCGAAGTTTCTGATTGGTTTGTCCCACATAAGTGGCTGTGCAAGTTGGATGGGAACATGGAATCCTATACACAACATTTTTTGTTATTAAGCATTTTCTCATTTTTATTAACTGTTTTTTTCTGGTATTGTTAGCTACTTGAGATTTGAGTGGTTGCTGGAAATGAGACAGAAATTAATTTTAGCAAGATTTGTAAGAATAAGTTCAGTTATCCCTTGGAAGTATGCAACAGATAGATAGTTTACTGGCTTAGTTTGAGTTTTATTGCCGTGAGTTAATGCCGAATCCATAATTTTTGTGAGAAGATGGAAAGGGTAGCCGTTGGCCATGTACTTCTTCAAGGTGCACTTAATTTCACTTTCCAAGATAGATTTATTAGTTGTTTTTGCCTCAATTCTTTTAATTTCGCTTTTTACAGCATTAATTTTGTGCTGTGTGTCAGTATAGGAGCTAAAATCTATTGTTCTTGTAGTTTGCATTGGTTTTCGGAAGTGTGTAAATTCAACCTTCCTGCAAGGGTCAATGATGACCGTAACAGAAAATGTAATGTATCATATGTGGATTCCTCCATGGTGAATTGCAAAGATGGGTGGAATGAATTGAGAAAAATTAGGCAGTTATGCTCGTCAGCTTTGCTAATGAGGGCTAGGCTATCGTCAATATACCTCTTATAATATTGTAAAGTCGGGAATTTATCAATAAAAGCTTATCTAGTTTATTCAGAACAATGTCGCAAAAATATGTAGAGAGTGAGCTTCCCATCGGTATACCATTTTTTTGTATGTCTAACTTGTCATAGTGAAAATATGTAGTAGTGAAAATAACCTGAATAGCGTCTAAAAATTCTTCTATGGTCCATCCCAGTTGAGAAAGGGGGGGATGGGTCCAATAAACGTTTATCTTGAATACATTGCAAAATTAAATTTTGGTCTAAGGAAGGGAACATAGAAGCAACGTCGAAGGAAACGAATTCAAAACCAGGATTAATTGTTAAATTTTCAAGATCCGAAATAATGTGCAGTGAGTTTGGCATTGTATGGTTTCTGAAGGAAAGCTTTTTAAGTACTGGAGCAATTAATTTTGCAAGGGGAAGATTCGACGCTTTCTTACTGCTCGTTATAAGTCGCAAGGGATAGCCTATTCTGTGCGTCTTTATATGTGGGAAAATGCAAGATGGCACATGTTCCAGTTTTTTGTAATTTTGTAGCACTCCAGGTGCCAGTTTTTTCTTATAAATGAGGGCTGAAATAAAACGTTCAACACTGGCAATTGCCTGCGAATGAGGACTGTATTATAAACCGGCATAGTTCTTGTTGCTAGCAATTTCATTTAAAATCAAAGTGTGCAATCGTTTTTTATCGTAAACAACAGTTGCTTTGCTTGTGTCAGCCTTGCAAATAGCGAGGTCAGGGTTGATTTTGAGATTACGGAGCTGGCCGATTTCACTAACTGAAAGATAAGGTTTAAGTAAACCTTTAGCATTTATAAGTTTAGAGATGGCTATCCCGCGAATCTCTGTACGGTATGGGCAAAACAGACAGCCAGATTCAAGTTTGGCACAAAAATGTGGGACAATCGACTGAAGCGGGGGAGTGGGTTCAAATTACAAGTCTTTTTTAGGAGGTTAGAAGTGGGCCAATCTAACTGAAGTTCTGAAAAATTATGAAGCCAGTCATGCCGGCCACGTCTCCGATCCCCTACAGTTATCCTCCGCCAACCCGGGAACTACGATCCCTTGCGGATGAACTCTCTCGCACCAAAGAGCGCTATGCTTGTCTCAAGCTTCAGCTTAAAGCCCGGAAGGTTTCTGCCTAATTGGCCTCCCCCGTCGGTCCGCACCTTACTCCGTTGGATCTTTCCTCACACTCGTCCCGTCCTTCTGTTGCTGACCAATCCGCAACCCAGCGGACCAACGAGCCGCTTACTCCATCCCAGGTCCACACTCTTATGGATTCCTCGATCCAAGCTTTCAAGCGCAAAGCACCTGTCTCTGACTATACTTCGGCCTGGCTCGCTTCCATTCCTAAGCGTCACAAGCCCTCCTTAGAAGAAGCCGGTCCTTCTACCGCACTGACGATCGACGTCCTACCCCATCCGCTCCTCCTCCGATCCTCCCTGCGGACGATGGCTTAGACTCTTATTATTCTCCTGATCCGTCCCTTTCGGATCAGCCTGACCCGCCGTTTCAGGGGATCCTGATCCTTCGGAGATTCCTTTGCCAGAATTACTAAAGAAGTCGAGAGGATCGTTTCAGATTGCTTTTTATACAAGCCATTCTCCACCTCCGATCCTGTCTCCAAGAACAGAGGTCTTGCTACTGGTTTTGGCTTTGGATTACGTGATCAACGCCCACATCAACCACCACTACTGGGTCAGTCCACCACACTTCTTACTACCCTCCTTAGTACTGGCGGTGTCCTCCTGGGTAATGGAACACCCCTCGAATTAGACAAGGATCCCCCTCCTCCGGGTCGCGAAAACTGTCTTCCTTCCCATTGGAGGAGGGACAACCAATCCTAGAAACTTCCTCAATCGGAGTTTTCTTACAGCGGACGCAAAGCTTGAGTTTGGGTCCGCTCTCTATCTTCCTCGACGAGCGGCTGTCCCCGTTTACGTCCTTCGTGACAATGACCGCACCCTCCGCCTGGGTCTTCGCGCTGCCTCCCAAGCAGACGTTCTCAGTACAGCAGCTAACGCACTCTGTGAAGGACTTTACATCGATCCTCCCCCTGAGGATACCCGCCAAGTTGAGTTCCTTATTAATCAAGTTTTTAGGAAAAGTTGCTTTGCCACCTACCATGCCATGAACTGGTTTACACGTGCCCTGTTAAATTCTACTTCTACTGCGGGAAATTGCGCTCAATACAACATCCAATCTTCATGACTCGACTCGTTACCTCTTGCGAAACCAACCCATTCATGAGTCTGAATCCCTGTTCCGTGGAATAATCCCTAAAGTAGCTCCGCATTTGGACATCTCTAGCAAACCTCGTTATAACAAGAATCGTGTGAATCGAAGACAACGATCCGCCTCGTCCTCTAAAACGGACCAACTTAAGGACGATCGAAAAACAGTAAAAACACCTGACTCTGCTCCACCTCCGCCGCTGCGATTCGCATCGTCCTTCCATCCCGCACCCAGGGACGCGGACGCGGTCGTTCCCTGGGCAGACATCAACTTCCGACAGGCGACAACGCTCCTCTTCCCGTCCTCGCAACAAGGGACGGGACACTTATTGACATTCCGTCTTCCCCACAAGAAGTAGGGGGATGACTTCGATTCTATGCCAAAGCTTGGCAAGAGGTGACCTCCGATCCAGTGATCCTCTCAATCTTTCCCCTTGGCTTCAAACCAAAGTTCTTCACAAAACCCCCAGTCCAAGATCCACCTTGGGAACTTGAGGCTCAGCTCCCATTCCGCTTCGGACGGAAATCACGTCCTTTCTTTGCAAGCATGCCATCTGTGTAGTGTTACCTCCGTTCACTCCAGAGTTTTACAGCAGCATATTTCTATGCAACAAAAAATCGGGCGGAACGTGCCTAATTTTCAACCTAAAACCACTGAATCGATACATCCTCAATCCACACTTTCAAATAGAAACAGTCTCCTCCATCCGAGATTCGTTACAACCCAATGACTGGACAGTGTCCCTAGATCGGACGCATACCTTCACATTCCACTTCATGCGTCTGTCCTCCACCTCTTCCGTTTTCTATTAGATGGACGGCATGGTGTTCGAGTTTCTCTGCCTCCCCTTTGAACTAAACGCAGCTCCGCGGGTTTTCACCATGATTCTACGTCCCATCCTCGCCTACCTACACCAACAAGACGTCCGCATACACGCCTTTCTCGACGACTGTCTTCTTCCACACTCCAACCCCACTGCTCTCTCCGGCACTCTGAAGGACGTCGTGTCACTTTTTCATCACTTTGGTCTGGGAATAAATTTCTCGAAATCTCGCCTCCTACCTGCTCAATACTTCCGTGTTCCTAGGAGTATTCTTCAATCTCAAAGAGGCAACAGTCATGCCATCCTTAGAACGCTGTGCTCGTGCCTTTGCCCACCTATCTCTACACACATTCCGGGATCTTGTGTCCACCATCGGGACCATCGACTCCTTTGCGGACCTAGTTCCCTACGGCAGGTGGATGGCTCGTCCATTCCACCACTACTGGTCCGATTTATGGGGAGATCCTCATCTCGTTCTAACTCTGCCACCTCAGCCCCTCGGTCCTCTCTTTCCTTTGGATGCTTTTTAATGGTGGACAGACGTCATCAATCTAACCGCCACAGTTCCTCTTCACGAACCTTTTCCAGAGGTACACCTCTTCACGGACGCATCCCTAACAGATTGGGGAGCTCACGTCGACAATCTTACCGTTTCGTGCACTTGGCCGAAGGGAATTGTATTTCATATCAATCATTTAGAACTCCTTGCAGTCCTTCTGGGCCTTCACCACTTCCAGGACCATGTAGCAGACGGACGGTACAAGTCCACACAGACAACATAACAGCCATCGCTTATCTACGAAAAGGAGGTGGGATTCGTTCCCTGTCCCCTCCATCAAGTCACCTCCCGAATCATTCAACTATACATTCAACTACATATCTGTCTTCTACCTCTTCACATCCCGGGACCTTTGAATGTGATCAAAGATTCCCTCTCCTGGCAAACGCTACCAATCAGCGAATGGACGCTTCATTCAACTGTTTGCTCCATCCTATTCCATCTCTTGCATTACCCAATCGTCGACTCTTCGCCACGAGGTACAATGCCAGACTTCCCCCGTTTGTCAATCTATTCCCGGATCATCACGTTTCGGCAGTGGATGCGTTAACAATAAATTGGGATCACCTTTATGCATACGCCTTTCCTCCTCCTCGCCTCTTGCCACTCGTACTTCGCAAAATCGCCAGCTCACAAGGACGGTTTCTTCTAATTGCACCAAATTGGCCAATATCAGCCTGGTTTCCGCTTCTACTCAGCCTACTCATCGACTCTTCCCGCTGCCCACCGAACCGTCCGGACCTACTGTCCCAACACAGAGGGTCGATCCTCCACCCGAATCACCTAGCGCTTCGATTTCACGGGTGGCTACTATCATCCAACTCCTCCGAACATCTGGCATTCTTGAGGATGAGGCCACTCGCATTGCGTCACGAGCCGTCCGGTCCTCTACCAACAAGAATTATGACAGTCACTCGAAGCGATGGCTTCATTGGTGTATCTCAGAACAGGTTGATCCAATCTGTCCCCCCCTTTGAACGAACTCCTCCGGTTCCTCACTACTTTATTCAAAAACGGATTGAGGGGTTCCACCATCCTTCCGCACTTACCGTTTACCGTTCCGCACTTAACGCCGTTTTCAAAGCAGCTGGTAATACAAACCTCCTTACCGACTACAGGATCTTGTCCTTAATTCATTCTTTTCACCTGGACCGACCACGAATATCCAGATAGTTTCCGGATTGGGACTTATCCATCGTCCTCACGGCTCTCATGGCCCCACCCTATGATGCACTCAGCTAAACTCAGTCATCTTACAAGACAGACAGTGTTTCTCATAGCTCTTGCTGCCTGCCGTCGTTGCAGTGAATTACAAGCTTTATTTGTTACGGAAAAAGACTGCTTCTTTCTACCTGATTATGCTGGGGTAACCTTGACTCCACGAGCATCGTTCCGTGCCAAGACTCAGAAACCTGATGAAAGAACACATCCCTTTATCATCCCGTCCTTATCCTCCATCTTAGGGGATGAAGAGGAACGATCCCTCTGCCCTGTTCGAGCGATCCGTTTCTACCTTCAAGCATCCAAACCCATCCGCCGAGGGCGATCAATTTTTTTATTCTTTACTAATAAAGTCAGCACCACTTCCACCCGCATGATTGCCACTTGGCAAAAGAGTGTCATCGTCCAAGCCTACGAAGCACTTGACATAAATTGTGTCTCTGAAGGCATCAAGTTAACGGCCCACGAACTTCGTGCAATCTCCACATCCTGGGCTCACTACAGTAACATCCATGTCACCGAAATACTGGAAGCTGCCTCCTGGAGACATTCCACAGTCTTCACGTCCCACTACCTCCGGGACATGTCCCATCAAGCTGAGAGACTTTACCGTATCGAGCCATTTGTTGCCACCCGACGTATACTTTAACCCCCTTTACACACTGAATTTTCTGTGAGTGGGAACCGGTCGCTACCTGAGGGTACTTGAGTCAAAATGGCGCCCGCCGCCTTGACAAAGTCTATGGGATTGCTATTAAAAAGGTAATACATATTTTCAAGGCAACTAGAAACTCCAAAATACCAGTATTACCTGGTTGATTTTGGTTTCTATTGCCTGTTGAAAATATACATTACGTCGGTCCCACCCTCCTCCCCTCTTGTCGCCAGTTTGCGCACAATAGCGGTCCGAAAAGGTGAGCTTGCCGCTCCGGCTTTTATATGCAGGAGGCTGTGTAGTAGGATGTGCAGTAGGTATCAAACCGGAAGAACATCTTCGATTTTAATTCTCTAGATAGTACAGCATTTTGAGAAGGAAAATGCTATAAAAAAGGTATTGTATATTTTCAACAGGCAATAGAAACCAAAATCAACCAGGTAATACTGGTATTTTGGAGTTCTTATGGGTTTAGCTCTATACTGCAAACCACAATTACGTGATTGTCTTAAAAAAAGAAAGGCGACAAAACAAAAGATAACCTAATAAAACTAGTCAAAGCAAGAGTGCTGTAAATCACACACATGTTGAAAATTCTTGAGACCTCTCTTTGTTAAATTAGATTAGTCTGTTTCTATTTCTGTGTATTTTCATTGAAATTAAGACGTCTTTTATTAAATTGTGTAGGCTAGGTAGGAGAAATTACTAGGGAATGTAAAAAACAGGTTGCAGAGAGCCTGGACATTTACTAAAATTTGATAAAAAGCCTTGAAAGTGGCAATGTACGAACCATGTTTTGGGTTAGAAGAGCAGTGTATTCTGCAAGAGATTGTTTGGAGGGTTCACATCTACACCGAACAATAGGAGTCTTTATACACACTACGATGTAGGATTCGTATCTGCATCAAATACAAGGTGCCATACCCACACGGAACAGAGACGGCAAACAGCAAGTATTTAGTACTAATCAAGGACCGCGGTAGTAAGCAACTGGAAAGAGGACCCTCCTTCCGCAGCTAGGGAAAATATTTTGGCTATTTTGTGTAGGCTTTGATAGGTGTTATGATCAGAGGTTTATGGTTCAAATCCTTGGTTTAGCTCCTCCTTTTACCAAATATCACTTTAAAAATTACTTTAAAAAAACTGAGTTGGTTCAGTTCCATGAGCCTTCTAATGGCTTTGCTGCCAAATTAAATCAAAATGCTTGAACTGAGGCGCAAAACAGCTACCTGAAATTTTAAAAGACCATACTTTTAACCACTATCCTGCACAAGGTTATCGTGCTAGACAGTGGTGGCGCTATTAAAGTGTCAATCTTTTGTTCTGTAAGTCGCTGTTCTCTCCTCTGATCAGGTGCTGTAATATTTAAGCCCAACGGGCTACGAAACTAGGTATGCATTCGCATTATCAATGAGATGGTCTAGGATGGCGTAAATAATTACAGGGTATCCCATAGATACACTCACAAACATTGGATTATAGAGGGCACGGAAACAAGCAACTATACCCCAATTAATTTTTTTATGTAAGTGCAAGTCGCGTAATGTTTTAACGTGTAAATTATGAACTTGCTAACATTGAGAACATGGCATTGAAAACTGAGGCACATAAAGGGGAGGTCAGAACATACACCATATTAATAATTATCATATCAAAAACCAAATCTGGTAAAAGGGACCACCAAGTTCCGAATGGTTCGGCCCTTCAAAGGAGTGATATCAACACACCAAAATATTCGCTACCATATGTCTTTTACCAGTTTTGGTTTTTGATACGATATGACTTTTTTTGAATTGTGTATTAGACTCAACTCAACTTCTAGCCTGCAATATTTTAATTTCATATCACTCCTTCAAGAGACCGAACCATTCTCAACTTAGTCACCTCTTTATCAGTTTTTGGTTTTGTTTTAATTTTTTTTTATTTTTTGCTTTATTTAGTTTCTATCACTCCTTTGTTAGGCCGAACCACTGTCAATTTGGTGGCCTCTTTACCAGTTTTTGGCTTTATTCTGATATTTTGTATGTTTTTTGCGAATTGGTCGTAACGCAATTTCTTTGGCAACGTTGTTGAGATTTGTGACGACACACTGGCGTGGTCTAGATACGCACGTCAGTGTACTCGTTGTCATTGTTCGAACTTTGGCCGTCCAATGAGAGACGATGCCGACAATACCAACAATGGTTATAACAATAATTTCGGACTTACATGCCCTCTCACGCCATTCCAGTTACACCTCAGGCTGTAAACCAGAAAAGGTATATTTAGTTCATATCGTACTACAGCCATTCGTATAATTGAATAGCTGGAATCCTTCCAGGGTGAATAGTCACCCTGTGGGAATTAACATGTGGTTGAGCAGACTAAAGTAGCTAGAGTTTGCCACGTGTCAGATATTGCATTGAAAGCCACTTTGTTGACATTCTGTCTAGAGTTAATTTTTGTCAGGTGGATCATTGCTCTCAATTTTACCACAATTTAAGCTTTTGTACTGCATTATTATTTTTCCTCAAGTACCTGAAATATGCCCAACTATGCTTCAGGATACAAGACACTTACGCAAAGGATCAAAAGGTTTTAGCGAGAGTTAACAGCGCCGGGTCATCCCCTAAGGTCCTAAAGTATGGCATCGCACTACAACGGTTTACATCCTCGACAAATGAATTGATGTGATCTTTGTTGCCTAGATGAGAACTTACACAGCTGATGTTTTAATGCAGGCAGTGAGGACTTATACAAGTATATTTTAGAGTAGGCACTGAGGACTTACACAAGTATGTTTTAAAGTAGGCATTGAGGACTTACATAAGCATGTTTTACAGTAGGCAGTGAGGACTTAACAACACAAGCATGTTTTACAGTAGGCAGAGAGGACTTAGACAACTCATGTTTTAAATGAAGAAAAAATCACAAGATATATGATTAACGAAGCAAACAGTCTGCATTTTAATCTGCAGGCCTTGCGAGAATACAAGATACACTAATCTGAGAAGAAAGAATCTGTTTATTCCTGCAACTTCCCCTTAATTTTTCAAGATTTCGTTCACATTTAGTCATGCAGAAACCCCCAAGGTCGCTGTTACTAAAACAGCAGAACGCATAGCATTTTTTTTTTTTTGTTATTAACAAAAAAGCCATTAGCTTGTGTATGCTCGTATTGTTGCGTAACCATCATCTAACGTGCATACCTTTATTCTTCCGCAATCCACGGCAACGTTAATGTTTCTTTATTTTGTCCTTCGTTACAGTTCAGTTTTTAGTTCGTCCAGGCTTTTACAATAAATCTAAGGACCAGTCTTGATTGTTCAAGCCATTGTTGCTTAAAATCTTTGGCTGCAACTTGGAAAAGAAACGAAATTTAAATTCGCCGGTGGCGAATTTCAAAACCCTCCCACGCATTTGTCCTGATCCCTACAATCCCCAAACCAACAAAAGGACCATCCTCAGATCACCATGCATCCGTATGCGAAAGTTAAGGTACGTAGGCCTTCTCAATTTTGCGCTATAGCCATGAGCAAAAAAGTCTATGGAATTTAACATTGGAAAAATCTTATTAGCTAGTCAGCTAGCTAGCTAGGCAGTAACATAAAAACAACGTTATTGACGCATCTTTTTCTCTATGATTGGTGGACACTCATCCTTTAAATTTTAGTTTTTCTTAGTCTCTGACCCTTCCCCTTACATTTTCCACAATTAGAAACATTTCTGTCGCATTGGGATTTATCCTCAACATGCCAAAATATGCTTTCAATTGCTTCAATTGCTTGCTTGCTTGCTTGTGTCTGCTAGTGAGCCGCCTTTTTAGCTGGCCCCTGACACTGTGCTCCCTCCCCCTCCGCCTCAAACATGCATATGTTCTCAAACATGCGTACGTTCTCAAACATATATATGAATAATTTAATCAAATATTGATTTGCAGCTTACGTAAATTTATTTATGTGATACATACGTACGCATCAACAATATGCTTTCAACTTAAGCTTTACTAGGCCTAAGACTTTGGAGTTCGTGGCTTTGTTTGTTTCGTTAAAATAAATGCCCCCCCCCCCCCCAAAAAAAAAAAACTGGTAGAAAAACCCGCCAAGTTTCCAAAAACGATCGGCCCTTGACGGTAGTGATATTATTCAACCAACGAAAGGCCGCCAAGGTCAATCCTATTAGCCAAGTTAATCGCACCGACTAATAGTTCGAAAGTTAAATGAAAACTTGAAGATGAAAACTTAAAAATGAAAACTTAAAAACTTGAAGACTCGCTGTAGCAATCTTCAAGTTTTCGATTAGCTTGGCTAATAGGATTGACCTTGGCGGCCTTTCCTTGGTTGAATGATATCACTACCTTCAAAGGCCGATCGTTTTTGTAAACTTGGCGGGTTTTTCTACCAGATTTTGTTTTGGGTGGATATCACAACTTTTCTAGGACTGTGAACGTACATTAGGGTACACCGTGTTATCTTCATCTGTAGCTTTGTTCTAGAGAAATTTTATTTCTATAAATTTTCACATTTCTAATTTTCAAAATTACCATTGCCAATTAGCCGTTATTTTAGCCAAATTGCCACGGCTTAATTTCTTGTATGACCACTCTTCACTTGCTTAAGTTGCTTCAATCCAATTTTGGGACACACTGGCTAACAATCGCTGATTTCGTTTGCTTCGCTCACTCAATCAGTGCATCAGTTGTTTTGTTTATCCCTGCAACTTCTCATTAACTTTTCAAGATTTCATTGACATTTAGTCATACAGACACCCCCGATGGTCGCTGTTACTAAAACAGCAGAACGCGAAGCATTTTATTTTTGGGTTATCAACAAAAAGCCCGTTAGCTCGTGGATGCTCGTACTGTTGCGTAACCGTCATCTAACGTGCATCCTTTTATTCTTACGCAATCCACGGCAACGTTAATGTTTCCTTATTTTGTCCTTCGTGACAGTTCAGTTTTTAGTTCGTCCAGGCTTTTACAATAAATTTAAAGACCAGTGTTGATTGTTCAAGACATTGTTGCTTAAAATCGTTGGTTGAAACTTGGAAAAGAAACGAAATTTAAATTCGCTGGTGGCGAATTTCAAAACCCTCCTACGCATTTGTCCTGACCCCTACAACTCTCAAACCAACAAAAGGACCACGCTCAGATCACCATGCATCCGTGTGCCAAAATTCAGCTACGTAGGCCTTCTCAATTTTGCGCTAGTCTTGAGCAAAAAGCTCATGGGATTTAACATGGGAAAAATCCAGCCAGCTAGCTGACAGTAACTTAAAAACAACGTTATTGACGCATCTTTTTCTTTATGATTGGTGGACACTCAATCATACATTTTAGTTTTTATTAATCTCTGACCCTTCCCCTTATATTGTCCACAATTTGAAACATTTTTGTCGCATTGGGATTTATCCTCAACATGCCAAAATATGCTTTCAGTTGCTTACAGAGACAACATGTCTGCTAGTGAGCCGCCTTTTTATCAGTAACAATCAATTTTTTAACAATCGGATATCTACAATGGGATGATCTACTGTTACTTGGCGGCTACACACTAGCGTGTGTCTAGATCCTCTTCTGCATTTCTTCGCTTGGAGCAAGCAACTGCTAAATAGTACTAGACTAAAAAAAAAACGAGATAGTTTGATACTTAAGGTACGGTTTAACTGAACCGAAGTCAAAACAGCAAACGGACGGAAATTAAAATTCCTGTAAGGTTTCAGATACTGCAGTGCTACTGTGCTGTTTAGTCCACGTGAAACCTTACTGCTGTATTCAATTGTTTATACCATTTTTATTTTTGCACACGGTAGATCAGCTAATGTTTGGTGCATTCTACTTGGATAAATGATTTCACTGGAAATTGTATTCTGTGCTTATCACAGCTCGACAGGTAATTCCGGGTATGTGCGAGGCCTTGAAAACCTAGAAATGTCCTTGAAAGTAATAATGAAATTCCGTGCCTGGAAAAGTACTTGAAAATCTTAAAAAAAGATGTATGTATCATCAATAGGGCGATGAACGGAAGTAGACGACGTGACTGAAAAACAGTGAAAAAATTTAGCCAAGAAAGTAGTCGAATGTGTAGCCTTACATTATTCTTCGTTTGTTTGCGACGCTTTCTCAGTCCATGCTGTGAAGCCATCCAAATGGATTCATGACAAGTCGGTTCCAAATTTATACAAATAGTGCGACAATTATTCGGTTACGAATAAAATATAACTTGTACAAAACAAAAGTGAACCGGCTATATAAATGCAAATAAGTTTAGCTCGATGAAGTACTATAAAATCTGTTTTTATTTTGTTGTCACTGGCACACCTGCCACATCTAAGAACTGTGGAGGAGGGGGAGAAGGGCGGCCTTTTCCCCAGGAAGATAGACATCCTAAAGCCACGCCAGTCAGAACTACCGGAAACCCCCTGCCGGAAAATATGAAGAGTGAAACTCTGGGTGTGCTTTTAAATCTGTATTGCACCAAAATGTCACCAACATTTTTAAGATTAAGATTAAAATAAACATAATTTGGGACCGTGCTGTCATAGTTAATCATCAATTCTTAATTGTCATTTTCTTTTAATCTTATGACCAGATTTTTTGCTAGGACTGAATTTTCTAGGACCGTGTTTTCAGGTCCGAAATGTCTGGCACCCATCCAAATACGTGAACCTTTTTCTGAAGAGTATAAGTTATTGGTGTTTTTTTTTTTGGGGGGGGGGGGGGGTGGAAACATGACAGGGGCGTCATATTACTCTTTGTCTCTCTAGATTCGCTGACCTTGGCCCAGCCCTGCTAGCTGGTA
>JAHWFP010026243.1:10063-27512 GCA_023313725.1 Lithobius niger
CCCGCTCTAGAGCCCCTATCACGACGAGTGATCTGAAAGTCGTTGCCATTTATTACCATAGAATCAGTAAAATTTATGTTTAACCAGGACTCGGTAATCAAAATTAAATCATAAGCGTTTTCCGACAAAAGTAGATGAAAATCTGCCATATTGGTGGATGATTTGCTGCATTTAAGAGCAAACATGCAAGCTTTTTAAGAATTTTTAAGAATAAGAACTTGGGGGACTCAACTTCTCGCACGATATTTCTATTTACGTGGGTCGAATTTTGTCGTCTACCAATTTTCCCATTTACAGTGTCACGTTTTCCAACACAGTATTCCAACACAATATCTGTTGCTTTTTATCACCAAAGGCAAATTTTGCGTGCACTGCCCAGGTGTTTTATTTCGTAATCAAATAAATCTCCCTTGCAATTAACTCATCATATATCTACAATTAATATTAGGTTAGCCAATTCAAGTAAGCAATTGAAGTAATTAATTCAGCAGAGGAAGCGAAACTGAGCCGGTTAGCCAGTTATGACAGTTCCCCTCCAAGTTTATCCAGTGCACCTTGCAGCTATTCCAATTACTGGTTCCAGCATAGAGTTTTATAAAATAGTGTGACGTTGTCGTCAATGCTCTATTAATTATGCTAGGAGGCCTATCAGATCATTATGTTCTTTATCCTGCCGCCTTTCCTTTCCTACACCAAGCCTAAGCTTACGTTAAATTGCAGATAAGAAGACCCTCCCTCCAACTCAAGATGCCCTAGTTCAGCATATTAAAAGGCCTTCTTATCAAGCTAACATCTGGTCAACAGCTCTTCAGAATGAGCCTGAAACTGTCGATCCATCAGATTGGGGTTGGAGAAAATGTGATAGTGGCTGGGAACCAACATGAACCACTATACCACAAGCATCAGACATGTGTCAATAGTTTATCAAGTGTGGCTGTACTGCTGTATGTACTGACAGGAAAGGATGGAGCTGCACAAAATCGTCTGTCATGAACAAAGGCACCGTAAACTTTTATTTTGTATTTGCCGGGTTCAGAAAGATTTTGGATTGTTTGGAATTACCACCTATAGCTTTAAGACTAAACCAACCAATTTTCATATTTCCATAACCACATGAACAGTTGTAAATAACACTTATGAACGAAGATAAATAAATACATTCTGCATAATTTTCTTAAAGCATTTCCTAGGAACCATTCAATTTGACTCTCTCGAGATCCACCTCAAATAGAATAAGACACTCCTAAAAGCGATTCACATTATTCTCTTAGGGAAACAGCAGACATATTTAACAATAATGTCTAAATTATTTTCAATAATTCATAATTCTGCTCCAGGCACAGTATAACTCTAGAGGGTAAATGTTTTCTAACTCTAAACACTCCTTCCCCAAGTTCAGGGTTGGCATGGTATTTACCAGGGGTGGTTTTTACCGCCCCGGGATAAACTACTTTTTCCCAGTTTTTTTCCCAATTAAAGACAAAAATAGGTGTTTAACGTGTAAAATGTAATTATATTAGTTTTAAAAATTAAATAGTGTTAAATGTAATTAAAAGTGTCTTCAATTCAAAAGACTAGATTCAAAACGTTTAGATAGGAAAATGAACATAATTGTGTGTTACGAGTACAAAAATTATAATTGAAATGCTAAAAATTCTCATAATGAAAGTTTATATGTTAGCAATTTCGCTACATTCTATTACTTGAATTTTCGTTTCAAATAGAATTACTAAGTACTACTATTAGTGTTAATGAGCAGTTAGGCTCCAAACTTTAAAAATGCATGTAATGAAAAAATAATTATAAAAAATAACATTTTTCCCACTTAGCCGGTATTTACCAGGTTTATACCGGTATTTACCAGTGCCCTGCCCAAAACTAGTTTTTCCCGGGAAATTGCCAACCCTGCCAAGTTACGGAAAAAATACTACGAATCTTGCTCCAAACAGCCTAAGGCTTATTAGTTCGAGTCTAGCGCGTTTAAATCAAAGTACATTTACAACCCAACACGTTGCTTGCTGCAATTTTCCATTAAAACTTTGCCTCATAAATGGATACACTAAATTCTTATAGGAACAAATGTGCGCCGCCAAACTCATACATGCGAGTTAACGTGCTAAAAATAGGCTAAAGCTCTAACTAGTATGGCTGCTCGCGGATGCACGGCGACGCGACATGGTGTACCAAAGACGTCAAAGTCGGTCCTTACACGCAACGCCAACCATACGATGAAGAACTCTTAGTTAGGTGCCAATTTGTTTCTAAATGGGTGAAAGTGGGAGGTGGAACAGCCATAGACTCAGTGGATCATTTATCGGAAAAGCCAACAGGAAGTTGTATTTTAATATTTGAATATTCTCGTTGAATATTTCTTGAATAAGTTGTGTTCTAGATGAATCAGACATGGAGAAACAAATTGGCTGGACATTTCGTCCGGGACGATACGTTACTACGTGTCTACAAGGCTAAAAACTGCTGCTATCGTACTGTTTTGTGTTGCGTTTAAAGTGCCTCTATATATCACCGATTGAAAGTAGGCAGAATCGAACAACATGTAGCATGTAGCACTATCTGGTGCTTGCTTGCATCAAACGCAGGAATGCACAATGTAATTTCTTTTTATAACACAAACTAGCCTCGGGCCTTCTTAATTATTAAGAGAAAATGTGGTACGTGCACGTAGGACCAAGTTGTACAGGTTAACAATATCTGCTGCTAGATGGCGCCAGGGGATTTCCGAACGGTTTCAAACGGTGATAGCGCCACTTTAAAGGCGCGTATTCACTGAACGACAGGTTGCAGCAACTAGCGCCGTCTACCAATTATTTAGTTCTAGGTAGCACTCGATTTCAACAAGCGAAGGAATGCGAAAAGAAATTGCTTTTTACACAACAAACAAGCCACGTGCCTCCTTAATTAGTGAATGTAAAGTTGGTGCGGCCACGTGCACCAGGGAACAAGCGGTCAAGTTCAACGAAATCACTGTCACTCGATGGCGCCCATCTAGCGTTTAAAAATCTATGTTTCAAAACGGTCGATATACAAAAAAAAGCGCCTGTGATGCCGTTAGGCTAAATTTTATCGCTTGCATCCTTGTGCACATGACTGCACCAACTTTACACTCAATAATTCGACTTTTCACCTTTTTTATCTCCTAGATGTGGCACCGTAGAATCTTCGAGCAATATAAAGAAAGTAGCGGTAAATTGAAAATTGAACACTTTTCGCAGCAGCCCCGCGATTTTCATAACTAAAACGAGATCGAGTGACCCACATCAGCCTATTGGACGACGGAGAATCGGGAACGTGGATGCTGTGTTTAGAATATGGGCAACGCTATAGAGCTGTGACACGACGTAGTATTATTGTATATAATTCTATGCTGGAGCCTTAATGTGTTAGCTGCAAGGGGCACTGCAGAGAGTAACAGAAGGGCGTCATACTGAAGCCGATGCTGTGAAGAGTGATTTCTTAAGACCTAGTGCCGTCTACCATTATTTAGTTCTATGTAGCACTTGATTTCAACAAGAAAAGGAATGTGCAAAGAAATTTCTTTTTTACACAAGAAATAAGCCGCGTGTCTCCTTATTGACTGTAACGAGTTGGTGCGACCACGTGCACCAAGGAACAACCGGTCGAGGATAACGCTATCACTGTCACTAGATGGCGCCCATCTAGCGGTTCAAAATCTGCGTTTCAAAACGGTCGTTCTTTACAAAAAAAATAAAAAATAAAAAAAAACAAGAAAACGCGCCCGTTGTTACGTTAGGCTTAACTTCACCACTTGCTTCCTGGTGTAGTACGTACACGCACAAACTTGACACTCAAAAATAAAGGAGGCACGTGGCTTGTCGGTTTCATAAAAATAAATTTATTTGAGTGTTCTTGAAAGTCAGGGATGAACAGAACTAAATAGCTGTAATGGCTATAGATTGATGGCCACCTGTCATTTGGTGGCAATCCAGCTTTAAAGACCCATTTTGACGTCTTTCGTAATCATCCTGCGTGGCCGTGCAGCCGCGAGGAGCCAGTCTGCTTAAGATTTGACACTCGCAATCTTCAGTCAACCCAGAAGAAATAATAAAGTATAATATAAGCCTACTTACAGTCTGAAGGACCATTCGAAAGCTGTGACAACCTGAAGACGGCATTACTTACCGTAACCTTGATGTTGTTGTCGTTTGAGCATTCGTTGTGGCGACGAATGGAAACTGGGTGGACAGCAACGACGACGTCACCTTCGGCAACCTCGATATGGCATCGTCTTAAATCACATCAAATCAAGTCTTAAATCGCATCGTCCGTTTCCGAAGATTTCATGGCAAGGAGAAAAACAACAGCAGACGCTAACACAGTGTTGCCACATGGAGAAAAAAAAATCTGTAGAATTTTGGCCAAAATGTCTGTAAATTGCACCAAAAATCTGTATATATTTAAAAATGAGAATTTTGCCGTCCTCATATGATTTAACTACTTTTGTAATACATACGCCAAGTTATTATTAAAAAAAACAACATTTTAACCACTGATCTTTATAAACATGACACTGCGTGGGGGTCAGCAGATAGCCTAATTGTGTTATGGGAAAACCTTTACAAGAATCTTGCACTTTGTAATTGCTGGGAAAAAAAATGTAAGTTAATACTTAAATTAACTTTTCTTAACCTTTCAGTTCAAACGATCAGTTGCATCTTGAATTTTAGTCTTTATTATCGCTACTTTCATCACTTGCACAGGTGTAACTTTCATCACTGTCCAAAGACCTTGGAATAGTAGTAGTATAGTCAGTGTCAGTTGTAATGGCGGTCTCGGACGAGAGATTCAAAAAAAATATCTGTAGAATTTAACGAATTTGATTAAAAAATCTTTTTTTTCTGGAAAATTCGTGAAAATCTATAGATATACAGACTTATCTGTGGATCTGGCAACACTGGCCAACACTAAGCACGTGAACGACACGAACGTAAAGTACGCTGATTGGCTACGTAACCACTACCGATCTCTTGTTTACGAATGACGTCGCGTAGCACTGATCTGTACGAAACGTACTAGTTGCAAACAAATGAACGCGAGACACATTAATGTTTAGTAATATTAAAGGTACATTCCTCCCAACGCCATTTTTCTCGATCCTGTCCTGTAATAACCACGAGCAGATCTCCATTACATCCGCGATGTACCGTTGCACCGTTTCACGAGACTTGGTATAATAATACAAGGCCAACTGAGAGAGCGAGGAAAGCAGCTACTATCTCAGACGACCTTGGGTCTAGTAGACAAAACAGGATCAATGCAAAGATTGTGTCGTTACTAACCGGTAAGATTTTCGTATTTTAACATCACGCTCTATAATTATTTAGGCTAGTTGCTTATAATTTCTCTTTGGCGATCTACTGCCATAAATAATTTTAATTTTTACGACATTAATCTTTTCGATTTTTGATCGCATGGTAATTATTAGCAAACAATTAAAAATTAGTAAATGTACACACACAGATAAAACGTAATGGTTATTGTATGCGCGCAAAGGATTATTTCTAGCTGCCGTGAAAATATACATTACCTTTTTTAAAGCATTTCTCTTCTCCAAATGCTGTTTAATCTAGAGAAAATAAATCGAAGATATCCTTCCGCGTCGCTACCTACTGCGCAGCTTAGGGCAACCTACTGCTCAGCCTCCTCATATATAAACCGAAGTGGAGCATTATACTCACCTTTTCTTCTCTACGATGCACGCTGTTTACATCGCTCCTCAAGTGAACTCGGTTCCCGGTTACCTTACGGTTCCCGATTTCCCCTCGATTGCCTGACCATGCCTAGAGCAAAGGTCACACCCAAGGAAGGATCCTTGATCCATCCTCCATGCTCTGCCTCTCCGGTTCCCTTGACGCAACCGGCTTCTGAAGCTGTTGAGGTTTTAGAACTTATGGCGGATCATGAGCCTCTCGATTCCCAGTTGCCACTGGATAATCCCTTTCTTTCCGAACTCTCGGTTCCCCTCCAACCGCATGATACGGTTACTTCTTCCCCGATTCCATGCAGTCAACCTGCTCCACAGCGGGATCTACGTTCCCTCAGCGAAGACCTTGTCCGTGCTGCTTATGCCGGACTAAAGCTGCAAGTCAAGACTCACAGAGCTGCTGCCAAGACAGCGTCTTCCTCTGCTCGCCTCGTGCCTTTGGACTTGTCTTCTCGTTCATCTCACAGCATTCGATCTGACCCGCCATGTGATAGCGGTCCCCTTTCTAGTTCTCAAGTGCACGACCTTATGGACTCTTCCCTTCGTAACTTCAAGCGCAAGTTGCCTCCGGTTACCGATTATACTTCACATTGGGTAGCCAACGTCCCAAAGCGACACTGCGCCACTGTCACTGATCCATCTCGCCAGATTACCACTCCGCCTTCAGCGATCCCCATTCCGGTTCCCGATCCCATTCCGGTTCCCGATCCCATTCAAGAGCCATCATCTCTAGGAGACAACCTCCACGATTCCTACTTCTCACCTGATCCGTCGCTGCACGAACAAGAACCTCCCTTCTCGGGCGACCCAGATCCCTCTGATATTCCTCTTCCTGACCTCCTCAAGACGGTGGAGGGGATCATCCCTGATTGCTTCTTATATAAGCCTAACACTGCGTTAGACGCTTCCTGCAAGAATCGAGGTCTCGTTACCGGTTACGGATTCGGACTGCGTGATCAAGCTCCTCATCAACCTCCTCTTTTGGGGCAATCGACTACGCTTCTCACGACCCTCCTACGTAACGGAGGGATCCAACTGGGGAACGGTGCACCCCTTGAGTTGGATAAGGAACCACCACCTCCTAGGCCGGGACGCAAATCCTTCTTCTTTCGCCCCATCGGGGAAGGGACTGCGAATCCCTGCAACTTTGATACCTACCTGGAATCGGAATTCCTCACAGCAGACGCTAAGCTTGACTTCGGTTAGGCCTTGTTCCTTCCCTGACGTGCAGCGGTTCCTGTGTTCGTTCTACGAGACAATGGCCATCTCCTACGCCTATGGCTTCGTCCCGTCTCTCAAGCAGATGTCCTTAGCACAGCCACCAACGCTCTCTGTGAAAGACTGTACACCGATCCACCCAATAACACTCGCAAACTAGGGTTCCTCATCAACCAAGTCTTCAAGAAAAGCTGCTTTGCTACCTACCATGCCATGAATTGGTTTACCAGGGCTTTGTTTAACTCTACGCTTCTACTGCGAGCAGTCGCCCTTAACACGTCGCTGAATCTTCGCGATTCCACCCGCCATCTCCTAAGGAACCAGCCTTTTAACGAATCTGATTGCCTCTTTCGAGGAATCAACCCCAGGCAGAAGCTCATTTGGACGTCTCTCGGAAGCTACGTCCCAATCGGAATTGGTCCCTTCAGTACTCACGATCCACGGTTCCCTCTCGTCCAGATCCCCCCAAAGAGGATTGAGGAACCAAGAAACCTTCATCATCCTCCTCAGTTCCCATCCCACGTTCCTCATCGCCCTTTCCATCACGGCCCCAGGGATGCCGCAAAGCACGATCCCTGGGACGCACACCTGGTAACCAACGTCAACATCCGTCACCTTCCCAATCCCGTTCCCAGAATCGCAACACATATTGACATTACCTCTTCCCCACAGGCTGTGGGAGGGCACCTTCGTTACTATGCCAAAGCATGGCATTCGGTGACATTAGATCCCGTTATCCTGTCTATCATCCTAAATGAATTCAAGCCAAAACTTTCACCTCGCCCCCCTCTACAAAGCCCACCATGGGAATCGGAGATCCCACCATTGATTGCGTTACGCGCAGAGATTCATCTTTTACTTCAGAAGTCTGCGATTCGCCTTGTACCACCTCCCATCAGTCCAGGATTCTACAGCAGCATCTTTCTTTGCCCGAAGAAATCAGGCGGTTCTCGGCTAATTTTCAACCTCCGCCCTCTCAATCAGTTCATAACGAACCCCCATTTTCAAATGGAAACCGTTTCATCGATATGGGACTCTCTGATCCCCAACGACTGGACGGTATCTTTGAACCTGGCCGATGCTTACCTTCACATCCCCCTTCATGCCTCTGTCCACCACCTATTTCGATTTCTGCATGACGGTGCCGTTTACGAGTTCCTCTGCCTTCTGTTCGGCTTAAACGCTGCCCCTCGCATCTTTACCATGGTTCTTCGACCCGTCCTTGCTTACTTACATCAACAAGGGATTCGCATCCATGCTTTCCTCGACGATTGCCTATTACCTCACCCCGATCCCACGATCCTATCCTCCAACGTTCACATCGTAGTGTCTCTTTTTCATCACTTAGGACTACGCATCAACCTCATAAAATCAAGACTAGTACCAGCCCAATCCTTCGTCTTCCTAGGAGTATTCTTCAATCTCGACCAGGCGACTGTCGTGCCATCCCCAGAAAGGATAGAAACTCACCTTTCTTCTCTTCGAACCATTCTACACCAACCCCATCACACGTTTCGCGATCTTGCTTCGATCATCGGTACCATCGATTCTTTTGCGGACTTAGTCCCGTTTGGCAGATGGATGGCACGACCACTTCATCATTACCGACTTGCCCAATGGGGCAACTCACAACAGGCCCTGCTCCTGCCTCCCCGTCAGATCGTTCCTTCGTTCCCGTTTACCACGATCAACTGGTGGATGGACGTCACGAATCTCACTGCCTCGGTTCCCCAAGTCTACCTTTTCACAGACGCATCCCTGACGGGATGGGGTGCCTACATCAACAGTCGTACGATGTCCAGCACTTAGGGAACCGAATCGACAGACCACATCTTCCTTTTAGAGCTTCGAGCAGTTCTCCTCAGTCTCAAACACTTCCGACACTGTCTCCGGTCATATTGTCTAGGTACATATCGACAACACCACTGCTGTTGCTTACTTACGAAAGTGGGGTTGGACACGATCCCTCTCCCTTCATCGGCTAACGTCCGAAATCTTCCAGTTCTGTATTCAACAACAGGTTTGCCTCCTTCCTCTCCACATCTCTGGCTATCTGAACGTGATTGCCGATTCCTTATCCCGCTTGACACCACCGAGCAGTGAATGAACACTCGACCAGGCAATCTGCAACAACCTCTTCAGTCTTTGAGGACGTCCCATGTTGGATCTTTTCGTGACCCATCTCAACACCAAGCTTCCGTAGTTTGTCAGACCCCTTCCCGATCGACGGGCATGGGCAGTGTACGCTCTCACTCTCGATTGGAATCACCTGTTCGCTGACGCCTTTCCGCCTCCACGCCAGTTACCCCTTGTCCTATGCAAAATCGCCAACTCTGTCGGCCGGTTCCCACTCATAGCCCCAGACTGGCCAGTGGCAGCTTGGTTCCTTCTTCTTCTAGACCTCCTCATCGATCTTCCCCCGGTCGTTACCCCTCAGGCCATGGGATCGATCCCACACCCGAACCCTCAAGCTCTTGGTCTTCACGGGTGACTGCTTCGAGCGTCAGGAATTTTTGAAGACCTCTCGTGCCATCCGCACCTCTACCAACAAAATTAACGATAGCCACTGGGGATGCTAGTTTTGTTGGTGTATCACAGACCAAGTTAATCCTGTCGATTCCCCTATGTCACAATTGCTCTGATTTTTAACCTCATTATTCAAAAGTGGATTACGGGGATCCACGATTCTAGTTTACCGATCCGTCCTGAATGCTGTTTTCCGGGCTGCATGAAGACATAATCTTCTTACCGATTACCACATCTCCTCTTTAATCCATTCCTTTCAAATGGGCAGACCACGATTGCGTTGGTAGTTTCCCAACTGGGATCTGTCAATTGTTTTATCAGCCTTGCTTTCTCCTCCCTATGAACCCATGGGATCCTCTCAACTGAGTCACCTCACCAGGAAAACTGTATTTCTTGTAGCCCTTGCAGCCTGTCTTCGCTGCGGAGAACTTCAGGCCTTATCAGCCACCGCCTCCGATTGCTTCCTTCTAGACAACTATTCTGGCGTTTCCCTGACTCCACATGCATCGTTCCGTGCAAAAACACAAAAACCTACTGAGCAAACGAAGCCATTCATCATTCCCTCTCTTTCTAACATTTTGGGTGACGACCAGGAAAGAGCCTTTGTCCCGTATGAGCTATCCGGTTCTACCTCAAGGCTTCTAAACCAATTCGTAAGGACCGAACTCAACTCTTTATCCCTTTCAACAATAGAACTGGTGTAACCTCCACCCGTATGATTGCCACCTGGCTTAAAACTGTCATCGTTCAAGCTTACGATGCCCTGGATATCAACTGCTTAACGGAAGGAATCCCAGTAACAGCACACGAACTCCGTGCTATTCCTAGGCTCACCACAGTAATATCCGGATTACTGATATCATGCAAGCTGCATCCCGGCGCAGTCCCACCATCTTTACATCTCACTACCTCCGGGATATGTTCCATCAAGCTGATGGACTATACCGCATTGGCCCCTTTGTTGCGGCTTAACACGTACTCTAACCCGCTTTGCACACTGGCCTTCTGTGTGGGTAACCGCTCGCTACCTAAGGGAACTTGGTCAGATGGCGCCCGCCGCCTTGACTAAGTCTGTGGAATGCTTTAAAAAAGGTAATGTATGTTTTCACGGCAACTAGAAACATCAAAATACCAGTATTACCTGCTTGATTTTGGTTTCTATTGCCTCCTGAAAATAAACATTACCTTGCTTCCCTCCCTCCTACCCTCTTGTCGCCATCCAGGCACAATAGAGGTCCGAAAATGTGAGCATAATGCTCCGCTTCGGTTAATATATGAGGAGGTAGCGACGTGGAAGGATATCTTCGATTTATTTTCGCTAGATTAAACAGCATTTGGAGAAGAGAAATGCTTTAAAAAATGTAATGTAAACATGTAGCGTCCGTTACTGGCTGCTAGTAGCCAGTAACACAAATCAACGCTATTGAGGGTACTTTTTCTCCATAAAGGACACCTTCCCACAATTTAATGTGAAGTTTTCTTCATTACTGGACCCAAGACACCTGATTCCAACGATATGCAAAGATTTCTACCGCATGGGAATTTACACCAGCATGCTAAAATCCGGTATAAGCTCTAACTATTAACAACCATTAAATCTCATCTACTTGGCGGCAACACACTAGCGTGTTTCACTGTCTAGAATCAAAATTGTGTTGCGTTCTATTGTCGCTTCTGTACTTTCTTAATTGGGGGGGGGGGGGGGGGGGGGGTCGTGTTTGTGTTTCTGAGGGCATCCCATTGCAGGTGTAATTGGTTACACGATTAGGTAATTATTACAAGGGAGATTTATTTGACATATCATCAACAATACTTACTTGCTGTTGACAGGTGAATGGGAGGAGTGTTGCGGGGCATGTCATGGGGTTTCATGGCTGGTTCGACTTGTACTGCTAAGAATGACTTGTGTACCAAATTTTATGCTTTTAGCACTATCAGCAAAAATTTGTTTGTCATCAGTCTCACAGATGGGACACAGGAGGTCACTGGAGGCATGGGAGGGGGTGGGGAGGATTCCATCATAGCTAGTTCGAGTTCTACCGCTAAGAATGACTAGTTTACCAAATTTCATGCGTTTTAGCACGTCAGCAAGAATTTGTTGGTCATCAGTCTCACAGATGGGACACAGGAGGTCGCTGGGGGCATGGGGGGGGGGAGTTATATTAAGGGGAGGGGGTTTCCATAGCTAGTTCGAGTTCTACTTCAGTGCTAAGAATGACTGGTGTATCAAATTTCATGCTTTTAGCACGATCATTGGTCATCACCCTCATGGAGGGGACACAGGAGGTCGCTGAGGGGCATTTATTTTGGTGGATACATAGCTAGTTAGACTTCTACTTCGAATAATGACTTGTGTGCCAAATTTCATGCTTTTAGGGGGACGTCGGGGCGCAGGGAGCACCTGGGGAGGTACGTCACGAGAGTTCTGTATAGCTAGTGCGACTAGGAGTTGGATTTGGGATTTACGGTCGAATGGCGTCGCACTTTTTTGGTTAAATTTGGTATAAACGGAAATAAATACGTCCAGGCTGGAAAATCAGTTGCATCTGGAGTTTATTTTTATGGCATGGTTGGAGGAAGGAAGTATGAAGGCTTGCCACGACTTAACAGCATTTCGGTGGTTGATGTTATCGAACGTTCGCCTAAAAACCCTTCAGAATAGTAGTCCTAATTTTGAATAGGCCCGACCTGCATAAGGCCAGAAGAGCAGACCCTAAATCGGTCCGCGTTGGTCGAGCAAAAGTAGAGAAGAGAGAAAAGAACCTAAGGAAAGCCTAGCACGAGAATTTAGGTTCACGCATGCGTGGGAAGCCTTTCACACAATTTTATATACAATATTTTACATTGCATTATATTGCATAGCTAATACTTATATAAAGAAAGAGGCCACAATATTCCACTGATCGCCCCCAGGGGCCCAGTGCAGCGGGAAGTGCCAGCACTAAACGAACCTGAGGGCGCAAGGACTTCAGACGCAAGACAAGCCTAAGTGGTCAAGTTGATAAATGCCAGGACGATGGGGATGATAATATGAGGGTCCCATGTCCCAACGAACCAAGGCCCATCGTGTAACGGCGCCAGGAGGTAAGCTCTGCCCAAGACCAACAGGCAAATCGAGGACTGGCAAGTTCCGTCACTCTATAGCTAGTTCGGTTGCTACTGCCAATAACGTGTTGTGTACCAAAGTTTATGCCCCTAGCTCGATGTGCATTATTTAGTTGCACAATAGCCTAGAGGACGCCAAATTACTTTTCAATAATTGTCGGTAAACAAGTCGCCATCTCGTTCCCCCCCCCCTTCCCGGCCCCACCCGCCTCCTACCACGACCTCCTTCCACGACCTCCTCGATTTCGCTCCTGTAATCTGCACGACTTCTCAAGCAAACAAGTTTCCTTGCCAAGAAAAGTAATCGAAGTTTGGAGCCCTTCGAAATCGAAATTCCTAATACTGCTAAAATAGAAAGATTGGCTCGTCCTTTGTTAGCTCATTTCATATGCTTGTTAAGGCCTCCTGCCAATAATTTAAAGCAGTAGGTTATTGTTGCAGCAGAGTTGTAGAGTTGCTGGAGCGAAGATGGTCAATGTAATTTGTTCGATATTTTTTTTGCGTCACGTCTCGAAAAAGGCTTCTTTAAAAAATCATTACTTCAACTGCGTACCGAGGGAAAACAAGCGGCTGCAGCGACTACCTAGGAGCAAGCAGTCTTCTGTACAGTTCCGCCGCTACCAATGGTGAGGCGCATTGCAACAGCTATATCTGTTATATAATCTGAAAGAAGTCACCATCAGAATTGCCGGTTAAAAATATGTTACCTTTCAAGCTTATTTTACATTTTAGGCGTAATTGTCAGCTTTCAGGCCTAATTTTTACCTGCAGCTTAAATTTCGTAAGTAGCAGCTCACGGAGATTTGGATTGTGTAATAAGCCTATTCATTTTTGTAATACGGTTACAGAATTCTCCGGACACACAGTTACAGTGTTATAATGTAACGCGCAACATAGCCTATATAGATCAGTGGTAGTAGAGAAGTGACGGGAGATACGCTGTTGATGAAGCCAGCAGTGACTCGTAGAACATGACGTTGCCGTGGTAGCGTAATTTTAGGCCTAATTTTCATTTTTAGGCTTGATTTTTTTAACTGCAGTTTTAATTTCGTAAGTAGCAGATAGGCCTAATGGAGAATCTGGTTCGACGGCAAGCACGTTCATTCGTGCAACAATGCGACGAGACTATTTTAAGCGAAGCTAAAATGCTCTTGTTTTTACTACTGCTTATCCTTAGGATTTCTCTTCTACGATCAGATGTTATTATTTAATTTAGTTACGTCGAAGAAGTCTATTAGGTATAAGGAAGTAACAATGTTTTAATTTGCCATGTTATTTAACTAACTTTTGGCCCTGAATCTAACGTTGTAAACCGTGGCCGTGTCTATCTGGTACCGTTGCGAAGTTGAAAAAAGCGACGGACGGACGGACAAAGTCCTTGCAATAGTCTTCTCAGACGGTACGGCTGTACAGAAGACTAAAAAAAAATGTTCTAGAAATTCGCGTCATTGGAATATTATGCTAGTGAACGTTTCTGTGGACCCATGGTTTTCTTGTATGCCTTGTTGCTAAACTTTCGTATTTACTGGCTGCAGAAAGTCGGTTTAAGCGCCGTCTGGGAGGCCCGGAATGAAATAGGGCAGAGAAACTTCACATCCTGTATTATTCTACTCGTCTGTCTGTCTGAATTGTCGATAACTTTTGAAGCCATTTCAAGTTTCCACCTGTATTGTGTGCCAATAGAGGAGTGACATTTGCCGCCATTTTGGCACCAGTATGGGTTTTGGAGGGCATAACTACAAGGTGCACTACATAAAAATGGAGAGAAAAACAATGGAAGAGCGGATTTCTTAGGCTTAAAATATCGTTGTTTTCTCCAACAACAAAAATCGCGCGTTTTAGGTCTAAGAAATCACTCTTCACACCATCGGCTTCAGTATAACGCCCTTCTGTTTCTCTCTGCAGTGCCCATTGCAGCTAACCCATTAAGGCTCCAGCATAGAGTTACATACAATAATACTACGTCGTGTCACTGCTCTATTTTAAAGGGGGATTGCCACAAAATGACACGCTGCAGCATCATAGCCCTTTACCGCTATCTAATTCTGTCTGGCCCTAACTTTCACCAAGCGAAGAAACACACAAATAATTTTTTTTATGAAACAATCAAGCCACATGCCTCCTTAATTATTGAGTGTAAAGTTTGTATGCGTGTACGTTGCACCCGAAAACAAGCGGTAAAGTTAAGCCTAACGTAACAATTGGCGCTTTTTTTTTGGTGTTTATGAAGAACGACCGTTTTGAAACGTAGATCTTGAACCACTAGATGGACGCCAGCTAGTGACAGTGATATCGTTAATCTTGATAGCTTCTTCCCTGGTGCGCGTGGACGCACCAACTTCACACTAAATAATGAAGTAGACACGTGGATGGTTTGTTGCGTAAGAAGAAATTTTCTTGAGCATTCCTTCGCTTTTGAATTCAAGTGCTACGTAGAACTAAACTAAATAATGGTAGATGGCGCTAGATGCTGCAACCTGTCATTCGGTGATAGGGACCTTTAAGTTCGTAAATAGAGCAGTTACACGACGTAGTATTATTGTATATAACTCTATGCTGGAGCCTTAATGGGTTAGCTGCAAGGGGCACTTCAGAGTGAAACAGAAGGGCGTCATACTGAAGCCGATGCTGTGAAGAGTGATTTCTTAGACATAAAACGCGCGATTTTTGTTGTTGGAGAAAACAACGTTATTTTGAGCCTAAGAAATCCGCTCTTCCGTTGTTTTTCCCTTCATTTTTATGTAGTGCCCCTTGTAGTTATGCCCTCCAAAATCCATACTGGTATCAATATGGTGGCAAATTTCACTGCTCTATAGTACAATTGGGCAAAGGGATTCCCAGATTTTGACTCTCAAATACTAATTAATCGACATCACGAACAAGAAAATAATTCTGCATGGACCTTATTCAGGAATTAAACACAACTTTAAAAACTTTGGCGTAAAACGACAGGTAATATGGCGGTGACACAACGTGGTATTATTGTATATAACTCTATGCTGGAGCCAGTAACAGGGTTAGCTGCAAGGGTCACTGGAGGGGAAAAAGAAGGGCCGTCTTACTGAAGCCAATGCTGTTAGACTAGATTTCTTAAGCCTATAACGCGCGATTTTTGTCGATTTGTTGGCAGTTGCTGACATTTTTAAGCAAGTGGAATCTTTATTTTCCAATTGCAACCTAGCAGCATAAGGGATTGGAGAAAACAACGCTTTTTTAAGCCTATGAAATCCTCTCTCAAAGCACTGCCTTGACTAGAAGTGCCGTTGTTTAACTCTCCATTTCAATCTAGTGCCCCTTGCAGCTATCTCTCTTGTAGCCAATATGACGTCACATGACGCTACTCTATAGCTCACGCAAGCGAAGAAACATCAGGGGTTACCAATGTTTCTGTAAGGGCGGGTGCAGACGAACCACAAAACGCGTGACAATTGCTTCAAAGGCGACACCACTAGCGCGTTTGTATCGACGACATCTTTCAGACTACGAATGGCGCAATTTGGCCTTTTCACCGCGCTTCCCGACGATTCTGACCCCATTCGAGAGCAGAGGTCTCAAACCAAGCCAACTGAGGTACTGAGCTTAACGAGCCAACCGATCACTCGACAGGTTGTGTGGCACTCAAGTCGCAGCGTAACGCCCAATATGAGGAGCTTGTTTATGGTAGCTCTCGCTCGGCCAAGTATTCACAAAGGATATTTATTTTGCTGACTGCGGCGGTTGTGATATACCCCTGTACGTCAATGGAAGTGGTGTAATGACTGCACAAACAAGCCACGACATCCTTAATTATTGACTGAAAATTTAATTCGTCCTCGTACACCTGGGAGCAAGCTATAAAGTTTAACAATATCATTGCCGCTAGATGGCGACACGGTATTTTCGTTCGCATTTCAATCGGTGATAGTGCCATTTTAAAGACAGGTTATCAGTCAACAAGTGGCACGATCTAGTGATGCGTTTTTGAAACTAGCACTCCGGGCATTATTTCTGCAATTTCTGCAATACGTATCAATTTTACTCTATAGCCAATTCAAAGTACAGTTAGTCAAAGCTTTATTCATAACCAATCCTTACTCTGGGTTTCAGACTTTTCCTGTATAAATTTTATTGTATGAAATACAACAGGAGTCCCCTCCCCCTTCGCTCGCTCCTCATTCTTCTGGTGACATGGTTAGGCTTCACGTCTATGCATACGGTACGGCGTCTGAACCAGATTAGTCAAATCTTCGCTATAAATTTACTTTAAAATAGCTACAAGATCAGGGTCATGCCCTTCCTTCCATATTGACTAACAAGGGCGCCAAATTCGGGCACAAGATTCTATTTTACAAGTAGATTTCACGTAAATCGTATACGCTTATAAGAAGGCAAAATTGAAATAAAGTTGGTAAAAACTTAAAAAAAAAAATAGGCCCTCACGTTTTTGTGGAATGGGGGCGGAAATTATGCGGCCCTGCACAACAAGATATTCTCTTGAAATCCCATACGAAATAAGAGGTTCTCCCGTTGTGGGGGCGAGGGCTAAACTGGAAAATCGCATAACTGGAAGAACGTATACCGTGTAACAGTATAACGGAAAGTGGTGTAACACGAAATTCGTATAATGGAAAATCATCTAACAGGATATTCGTATATGGAAAATCGTCTAATGTCCCTGCCTCGCTCGCACTGCCGCGCTCGCTGCGGCTATGCATATAACATAAGAAACAGCAGGAATATTATTGTCCAGTTAGACGTTTATCCATTATACGATTATCCATTATACGACATTCCGTTTAGACGATTTTCTATTATACGATTTCCGTTTAGATGGTTTCCCATTATACGATATTCCAAATAGATGATTTTCCAGATTTTTTT
>JAHWFP010026244.1:6344-64796 GCA_023313725.1 Lithobius niger
CGCCACCGAAAAACGCCCGTTTTCCGGAAAATTTGAAATTTTTTTTCTTGGAGCACACAAATGCCTCGCCGAGGCATGTCCAGCCGTTTTTTAAATAATAAACCAAATCGATCCAAATTTTCACCATCGATAGCCTACCCAAATACAAGCCTCTTGAGGAAGCCCAAATTTGAACTTTCCACCAGGAAGATTATCAAATCTACATTTAAAGATCGAACAAAACCACCAGCAGCGCTACTTCATCATGGCCGCCATTGTTATAACTTGTATTTGTATATTTTGATTTTATCACTCTTGTTTTCGGGCATAAAGCCCAAACTCTAGCTTAGTTGAATTTTAGGAGAAAGGTACTGAACCATGTGCCCATGTACTGACAACCATTTTTGAAGTGTGATATTTTTTATTGTGTTTGAACGATCGCAACTACTATGAAAAATTTCCACTTAGATCAAGCATTGTCCGTTAACTTTAGGGTTCAAACCTCCAAATTAACTTTATGCGTTTTAGCATACCATCAAGCTAGACTATTTATTCCTTTATTTAGCCTTTTTATAATAATCTTTTGCCCCCAGAAACGCTGCCATTAGTCCAAGTAATTAGACATCGGCATTCTACCGGACACGAATTTTCAGTGTATATATGTTTATTTTAGTTCTCCTCTCAGCCCGACTTGACCCAACCAAACACTGCTACTAGCTTGAACTACTATTAAAACCAAAAGAATTCTTAAAAAGATCTGTTTAACCCATTTCCGAAAGTCAAACTGTGCAAAAACTTCGAAAACCCCTTTTTGCCCCCCTCCCCAGCCAAAACTAGTTGTGGTGTATAACACCGCAGTTTTCAGTTGAAGCTTGTAAATTTAATAGTAATGCTTTCTGCATTACCCAAAGCCAAGTATCAAGCTTTAACAAGAGCCTATTCACGTTGCAATCATGTAAGTATTCAATCCGTAGCCAATAATACAAAATAGAGGCCTATTTCCCAATGTTCAATTGAGTAAAACTCAAAACAGGCCTGTCTTTTCCGTTTACATGTCCCTACTCCTTCAAACGGCTCTGCACCCAGTTCCTTTGTTCATCCGACTTCTCCTCCCACTTTCCATTGTTCTCAAGGCCCTCGGCCAATCAGACCCCCGCAGCTATCCTCGACGTCCGCGCTTTCCCCCTCTCCAGCATAAAACCCCAGCCCCAGAATGCATAGTTAGCACAGCTCACAGATCTCAAGCTAGAGAAGGGTCACGCCAGTCGGGAGTGGAGACGCCATGTCCGGAGAATGCCATGCCGGGCACGATGGTAGTGGTTCGTATGTTATAGTTTAGCTTTTGAAAGTTCAGTTTAGGACCCCCATATTCTAAATTTTAGTTTAAAAACGTAAACTTAACTCTCTAGCTAGGGAAAATTATGGTGGAGACGCCTGTAGCGGCATCTTAGGTTCTCTCTCCCCATAACGTCCGAGTGGTCCTCTTACTAAAAACCAATTTTTCCAGTTTATTTTAAATGGATTATTAATCTAAACTAATTGACGGTTTGATCTTTGTGGAAGTCAAATTGAAACAAACTGCTGCCTAAGTGTAAAATTGCCGGGCTTTTTATAAGTTAGAACAGTTCTCGAGGGAACTAAGGGAGGTTGATCTTTTTGTACTTGGAAAACTTAGAAACATAACTCTGGACGGTTGATCATGTAGAAACATACTGTCAGACTTTTATCAGTTGCGGCTGTTGGGTCTTGTGGGTGTCTCCGCCAGCACCTAATATTACTTTTTCTATTGTGAAAATTTAAACTTTTATTCAAACCAAGTGTGTTTGTCTGAAGTGTAAATTGCTACTTTTGTAATTTCAACTTGTTGCCTATTTAATTAATTGGTATTCAAAAGCTTTCAGAAGCAAACCTTAATGTAAAGTGTACTTTCATTCTCTGTCGCAAAAATAAAACCAGGAGTTTTAAGCTTCAGTCGTTTGCTAGACTTGATTAATTGTATTTTAGTGTAAGATTAAATATGTAGCCTATCTTTAGATTTTAGCTAGTAAAACAGTTAAATCCACCGTTGGTGGCAGCGATACCGACAGTTTAAGGTTAGGCCCCTTTAATTAGGACGTCGTCATTAACAACGATTAATCTCAAGCTGAAACTCCACGTACACCAGGGAAACCGGGGGCGTTACAAGCACCTAAGCCGTCGTAGCGTCCGCCGTTACAACTAGTGCTGTTCCCGTCAAGCGTTTCCCCCCTGCCATGCTACAAGCCAGAAAACCTAGAAGGATGCAAGCCACTTCCAACTAGACGTCAGTGGTCCCGACAATACGGCCACGAAGCAGATGCCTGTGACAAGTCACAAAGTCACGAAGTAGCTGGTACTAAAGTTATAAAATAGTACAACCCCGCCCAGCAGCCCCAACAACTGCCGGCGCCAGGAAGCAGCAGCTGCCGCTTCCAGTAGACGTCCTCAACCCGAGAGCCGCTCCAACCCCAACCGATGCTGTAGGAGAAGAGGCCCATAAGGAAACCTGCGCTCCGTACAGCCAAGCCGAGGATTTTGTGTACTACACCGAGGTCCCGTGGATTTGACCGCCAAAGACGTTCAACTCCAAGCTTCAGTTCCGGACTTCCCGTGTTGCGATGGAAACGGGAAGGACAGACTGACCATACAGCGATTGTACAAAACAGGGTGAGTGTACACGAGATGTGCTTAGAGGCCGCCAAGCCGAGTGTTGTAGTTGATAGCATTTATGCAATTTAGCTATTCATATACCAGAGTGCTGGAGGTTCTTGAGAGTGTATTTTTTTGTATTGACTTACTGGATTTGGTAGAGAAGTTTTTTAATTAATTCGCTCTGCTCAAACTTAACGTTAAATTTTAAGCGGCTGCTTTTAATTTTTGTTTCATTTATAAAGGCTTTATTTTGAAACCACGTTAAACGTAAAAATGTCTGAAATGGATCAACTCGAAGAAATCATTCGTGATTTACAAAACAAAGACCTCAAAAAGGCATGTTTAAACTTAGGTTTTACAGTTAGTGATTCTAGAACCGAATCTCAACAAATCTTACGAGCAGCCCTCGAAGATGGCAAACTAGACTTAAACGAACTCTCTGATGCACTAGCAAGCGCTATTGAAAAGAGAGAAGCTATCCTTTTAACTAAAAAAGAATTAGCCGTTAAGGAAAACGAACTTTTTCTGAAAGCAGAAGAGTTAGTTAAGAGCCTTAGAAGTGGCTTACACAGAAAAACGCCGGGCTCATGAAATAACTCTTAAAGATCAAGAGGCTCAAATTCGAGACCGAGAAGCCTTGCTTAAAACCCAAGAAAGGGAGCAAGAAGCCCAAATTAGTGATCGCACTAGTGCAATGGAACTAGCCAAACTAGATAAGCAGCTAGAACTAGCAAAGCTAAACGCTGCTTCGTTAAATCTTAACCCCGCTCCAAAGGGAGCTAACGGCGCTCCCCCAGCTCCCCCAAATCCAGTTGCAAGACATGGTAAAGTTGCGGACGTAGTTCGTCTCGTCAACAATTGGACGCTTAAAACTGAAATCAACAGTTTTCTTAAGATTTTCGAACGTACAATGACTAGTCAAAAGATCCCCAGAGATCAATGGGTCACGGGACTCCAACCTCTCGTCGAGGAGGTTTTCATTAAAGTTTGCGATCAGCTCACAGACGCTGAAATGCAAGACTACGATTTAGTTAAAAATAAATTGCTCGCCCATTTTGTCCAGACAAAAGAGTCAGTTCAAACGCAGTTTCGCTCTCTAAAGAAAGAAGTAGACCAGCAATTTTTTACTATGCATTTGAGTTAGAAACGTTGTTCACTCGTTGGTTAGCTTTGGCTAAAGTTAACCGGGACTATGACAAACTTGTTAATTTAATGCTTTTAGAACAATTTTATAAATCTTGCCCTACCCAACTTAGGAAATGGATCCCGGATCAAATTAAGTTGGGGACGTTGGCTGAAGCAGCCCAACTTTGTGACGAGTTCACAACCCGCAATAAAGAGATTGCAACCGAAGCAGCCACTCGTGCAGCCAAAACACAGCCCATAGCTGTAGCGTCGAACCAAGGTTCTAAACCTACTGGTCAACAGCGTGGTCACAACCGTAACCACAACAAGACAGCTAATCCGGCCGGATCTGTCAGTGGGAAAGCAGATAACCCAGGAGGGGACCCTGCCATAAACATTAGTGCTAGTGAAAAAACTAAGCCTAATCAAGATCGAGTTAGGCGCTGCTACGTGTGTAACTCTCCCCATCATTTTCGCAGTGAATGCCCCGAGCTTAACTCGAAACCCCAGCAAGTTAATGCATGTTTCCCAGTTGGGAAAAATGCCAGTAAAATTCTTAAGGCTACTACTCTGTCCGGTAGCATAGGGAAAAATAAAATTAATATGTTATGCGACTCCGGAAGCACAGTTTCGCTAGTTAGCGCCAGGCTCGCCAGAAGTTGGCCACGCTTAAAACGTAAGATTAAATGTAAAACTGCCTTGTGTAGCGAAGTGTTTACTTTAGATCAGGTAAATCTAAGCCTAAGGTTAGATGATGGCACCGTATTAAAACCAGTAGCGTGCATTACACCGGTCAACAATTCGTTCTACGATGTCGTTTTGGGCGTGACAGGATTAGATTCATTAAACCTACAGCGCAGACCAGAAATCGCCACGCCCTGTGATTTTTCTCCAGTGCCAGCCGAGGTGGCTACGCCCCCCGACAGAAACGGCCCACGTCAATCAAGGAAACGTAAGGACCGCCGTAAACAAACCAGCCCCGCGGGATTGGTCAAGCCCGAAACCCCCACAGTGCTCCCGCCAATCGTCGTTAAGTCCTCAAGCGCAGACGAAAGGGGTCTGCTGAAGATTTCGGAGGACAACCCATTACGAGATAATAAGACCCAAGTTCCCTCCCTTGACCAGTGGATGGACTGTCGCCATCTTTGTTGGTGTAAACAATCAACGGAAAATACGTTGAACCTGCCTCTTAAAGGCAAAATAAATCGAAGTTTGTCAGCTAGTGATGTAAACAAAAGTTTAGTCCTGCCAGAAAAACCCAGAATTAGCGAGTTTAGCTTTGACGAATGGCTTAAGTTACGTGAGTTAACTTCCCCCAATCATAAGTTGGAAACAAGTGATTTAAAGGTCGGCATTAAAAGTGTTCCCCCTATATGCTTTGATTTTTTCCCAGAGTTTGGTAAAGTATAAAGTTGCCTGAATTTTAATCTAATTTAAAGTCAGTGTGTTAAGCAAATAAAAAACTTAAACATAGTTTTTTCCCCAGTCCTTTTTTTTTGTTGTTAAAAGTAGGACCGATGTTTTCGTGTGAATTCTATGTCAGTCTAGGGTGGAAATAAATGCATTTATTATGGCTCTAGCACTGAATTGGTGTTTCCATTAAATGGAGGTTTAATATCTAACCTAAAGTAGTTTTCTCTAAATTAGAATTTTTTTTCTTGTTGCAAGTAAACCGGAAATCTAACCAAGTAAATTTCCCGTGCATGTTTTCTTTGAACAATGAGTAGTTTGTCGCTACAACCGTGGCTCCATCTAGGAGCAACCAAACCTAAAAATAGTGTATTTGTTGAAATTTAAATCTTAAAACGTCAGAATCTACTGGACAAACCTGGAAAGCATCTAGTGAATGTTGCTGCATCAAGGCAGCATTTTCGTTAAACATTTAATTGTTAAACGTTTCGTTTCAGTACAAATTGACTGAAAATTATTTTTACCTGCATTTTTAATTTTGTCATTTTGGTCTGTTGGGAGCTCATCCTGAAGTAACTCCCAGTTAATTCCCGTTTTGGCCTTCACACCTAAATTTTAAGTGCCTATGTTTTACTCTTTTTGTCACTATCAACGTCTCCCTTTTGTGGGAGAATATTGTCAAAGACTGTAACGACACTAATCAAATATTCATTAGGAATATTCTACGAGAGCTGCAATCTGTCCCCGGTTGGCTCTTCTTTAAGTTTTAAACGAAATGGTTTTCTTTATAAAAAACTATCTGTCTACCCCTGTGCGAAAAAGGTAGCACTGTCGTTAAAAGGTTGTTAGTTTTTATCTACAAAAACTTCCCAGTGTTGTATTACGTTTAAGTTATGGGTCTTATCTCAAAATCCTTCAGTGTCAAATTGCATATGTAAACAAGTTGTTTGGTAAACTTAAACCATTCTAGTGGTATTAGTTGCTGTTAAATAGAGCCGGTGTTCTTCTGCGTGTTCACAGAATATTCTCTTCTAAAAGTTATCGTAACCTAGGTTGAGGGTGGACGGCAAGGTGTTTTTGGGCGTCACACAGAAAAAAAAGACGCGGCAATTGGACATAATCCGGACTTGTACGAACGATTAAGCAGCGGGATGCCTCATTTGACAGTATTCTTTTACAAAAACCTTAACTTTTTACTTTCACTTAAAAACTAGTGTGTTTCTTGATAAATGTCCTTTTGCCCCATTTTCAAATACTTGTACGATATTCCTGCACCAAGCAGCGCGGACAGTATTTAGTTAATGGTTGCAAAAACAGTAATTCTTAACTTGTAACTTTTATTTTACTTAAAGTTTTCTTAGCCACAAAAACGTTGGTCCCCCAAAAATACAAAACGGCAAAGTCAACATTTATGTAAACAGTGTTTTATTTCATGTCATTTTTTGCTTACATTTTGGCGGTCTTGTGTTCATTGCATATCTTGTGTGCACTAACCTTTACATTATAGCTTTTATTCCGAGTTCTCAGGAACCCCGAATAAAATCCTGCGTCCGGGGGCCTGTTTTCCGGAAAATTTGAAATTTTTTTTCTTGGAGCACACAAATGCCTCGCCGAGGCATGTCCAGCCGTTTTTTAAATAATAAACCAAATCTATCCAAATTTTCACCATCGATAGCCTGCCCAAATACAAGCCTCTTGAGGAAGCCCAAATTTGAACTTTCCACCAGGAAGATTATCAAATCTACATTTGAAGATCGAACAAAACCACCAGCAGCGCTACTTCATCATGGCCGCCATTGTTATAACTTGTATATTTTGATTTTATCACTCTTCTTTTCGGGCATAAAGCCTAAACTCTAGCTTAGTTGAATTTTAGGAGAAAGGTACTGAACCATGTGCCCATGTACTGACAACCATTTTTGAAGTGTGATATTTTTTATTGTGTTTGAACGATCGCAACTACCATGAAAAATTTCCACTTAGATCAAGCATTGTCCGTTAACTTTAGGGTTCAAACCTCCAAATTAACTTTATGCGTTTTAGCATACCATCAAGCTAGACTATTTATTCCTTTATTTAGCCTTTTTATAATAATCTTTTGCCCCCAGAAACGCTGCCATTAGTCCAAGTAATTAGACATCGGCATTCTACCGGACACGAATTTTCAGTGTATACATGTTTGTTTTAGTTCTCCTCTCAGCCCGACTGGACCCAACCAAACACTGCTACTAGCTTGAACTACTATTAAAACCAAAAGAATTCTTAAAAAGACCTGTTTAACCCATTTCCGAAAGTCCAACTGTGCAAAAACTTCGAAAACCCTTTTTTGCCCCCCTCCCCAGCCAAAACTAGTTGTGGTGTATAACACCGCAGTTTTCAGTTAAAGCTTGTAAATTTAATAGTAATGCTTTCTGCATTACCCAAAGCCAAGTATCAAGCTTTAACAAGAGCCTATTCACGTTGCAATCATGTAAATATTCAATCCGTAGCCAATAATACAAAATAGAGGCGTATTTCCCAATGTTCAATTGAGTAAAACTCAAAACAGGCCTGTCTTTTCCGTTTACATGTCCCTACTCCTTCAAACGGCTCTGCACCCAGTTCCTTTGTTCATCCGACTTCTCCCACTTTCCATTGTTCTCAAGGCCCTCGGCCAATCAGACCCCCTCAGCTATCCTCGACGTCCGCGCTTTCCCCCTCTCCAGCATAAAACCCCAGCCCCAGAATGCATAGTTAGCATAGCTCACAGATCTCAAGCTAGAGAAGGGTCACGCCAGTCGGGAGTGGAGACGCCATGTCTGGAGAATGCCGTGCCGGGCACGATGGTAGTGGTTCGTATGTTATAGTTTAGCTTTTGAAAGTTCAGTTTAGGACCCCCATATTCTAAATTTTAGTTTAAAAACGTAAACTTAACTCTCTAGCTAGGGAAAATTATGGTGGAGACGCCTGTAGCGGCATCTTAGGTTCTTTCTCCCCATAACGTCAGAGTGGTCCTCTTACTAAAAACCAATTTTTCCAGTTTATTTAGACTTTTATCAGTTGCGGCTGTTGAGTCTTGTGGGTGTCTCCGGGAGCACCTAATATTACTTTTTCTATTGTGAAAATTTAAACTTTTATTCAAACCAAGTGTGTTTGTCTGAATTGTAAATTGCTACTTTTGTAATTTCAACTTGTTGCCTATTTAAATAATTGGTATTCAAAAGCTTTCAGAAGCAAACCTTAATGTAAAGTGTACTTTCATTCTCTGTCGCAAAAATAAAACGTGGAGCTTTAAGCTTCAGTCGTTTGCTAGACTTGATTAATTGTATTTTAGTGTAAGATTAAATATGTAGCCCATCTTTAGATTTTAGCTAGTAAAACAGTTAAATCCACCGTTGGTGGCAGCGATACCGACAGTTTAAGGTTAGGCCCCTTTAATTAGGACCGGCGCTTCATCCCCCATGCTGGGACAGTGTCCATGCTGTGTTGAATAACGTAAAAAGTCGTCATTAACACCAATTAACCTCAAGCTGAAACTCCACGTATACCAGGGAAACCGGGGGCGTTACAAGCACCTAAGCCGTCGTAGCGTCCGCCGTTACAGTAAACTCGTTCCTCACCTCTTATATATTCCACTTCCTTCATACTACTACACATCTTCAATGCAACGACAGATCTTAAATTGCCATGACACGTTCCTCTCATCAAAAACTACGTTCCTTATCCTATTCCGTGCTCCGATTTTCATCAACGTTCCTCCTCGTTCTGCACAACGGACTGTTTCCAAGACTATCAAACGGATGTGACTTTTTCTCTACCCGATCGCTGGACAAGACACCCGGCATCATCATCCCTGCAAGGTAAGCGTTTTCGGCACCATTGCCTGATTTCCTATCCCGTACCCCACGGTGTTAAGATTCCTGTTTGTGGTTCCCTCAATTATGTTACCCATTTCTAACCAATATTTATTACTTCACGTTCTCTCACCGCGTTGACCTTGTCTCACTGGGGAACCTCACCTTTCCGCCTACAGTTCATTTAAACTGTCCCCGATTCCGTTATCCAGTGTAATTGGCTGAAGGCTCTTCAGGAAGAACTTCACCAAAGACTCGTTCTTGGGCGCCGACTTGTACTTGAGGGGAACTGAGCGAACCTATCCCACCTTCCGGTGACAAAGTCCGCTATTAAAAACAGGTAATGTATATTTCGTCGGCTATAAAAATACTAAAATTGCAGGGCCTGCACTTGCTTAATTTTAGTTTTTATTGCCTAACTGAAAATATACATTACCTGTAGTCCCACCCAGGCCTCCCCTCAATTGATAGGTTGTGGGCGTGGAGAAATAAAGACACGCAGTTGGCTGTGCCAAGTTATATAACCGGCCCAAACCTGCGCATGCGCAGTATAGTACAAGTCCGGCAGGGATTCAAGCTCCAAAGCATCTAGGGAATAATTCAAGATCAAAAGGAGAATCGCTATTAAAAACAGGTAATTTATATTTTCGGTTAGGCAATAAAAATTAAAATTAAGCAGGTGCAGGCCCTGCAATTTTAGTCTTTTAATGCCAGGTTCAGCGTACAAATGTTATACATTTGATAAAAGTCATTCTTTAGATGGAATTTTTTCGTTTTGACATCCCTCTGAACGAATGTAAGATTTGTTTTGAGGCGATCATGCGAATAGAACAAAGAGCTGATGTGGTCGTCGGCTCCAGAAAATGTTTGGTGAAAGTGCTGATGCGCGATTCGAAATTTTTTTTTAGACGGTGATAAAAACGTATCATGCACTAAGAAAAATCCCACGTGTGCGCTCCCGAGAACCACTTTATTATCTTTTAGCGGCTTTAGTCGAAAACCTTCTAACCCAAAAGATAGGAAGAATCGTACACCACACAACATCAGTCCTAAAACTTATCCTCGAACTATTGCAGGCTGCTGGAATTTCGGAAGCTGTTGCCATCAGAATCGTCACCTGCCTCCGAGGAAGCACTAGCAAGATTTACGGAAGTAAATGGATTCGATGGCTTTGTTGGTGTCGTGGAAAACAAGTTAATCCTCTGGCGCCATCTACAGTGACCTTTTTGTGAGTAGGGTGGGCAGGAGGTGTAATTAGTTACACTAAGAATGATAAGTCGCTGTAGAAAAACACCCAGCCTAGCTTACGATGCATGCATTACGCTGATTTTAAAATGCGACAATACATTTCGAATGTCATGCACCCATAGGCCGTAGAATCAGCAGCAGTCGTCCCTGAGTGAATAAAGTTATAAGGCAGGTTTGACGATAGTAGAGGGCGGTTTATTCACAACTTGTTAATTATTTTTGCATATACTTGGTGTGGTTGTTTACTTTGAAAGTGTCAATTCATTGTGGATATTTTACGCTTAATTCAAATATTTTTACTCAACAGTTTGAATGCTGCTGGGCAAATTTTCGGCAAACATTTCAACTTCTCAGTTCGTTTGTCTTCTTCAGGCTCGTTTTTCCCTCGTTAGAGTGTTCTCTCGTTACATCGCGTATGTCCCGAGACATCGCGTGTCACTCGGGACATTACGCGATGTAACGAGCGAACACACTAACGTGGGAAAAACGAGCCTGAAGAAGACAAACGAACTGAAAAGTTGAAATGTTTGCCGAAAATTTGCCCAGCAGCATCCAAACTGTAGAGTAAAAATATTTTTGCATAGTATCATTTCGTGGTGACATCAATTAAACATTGGAAAATGTACAGCAACTATGCAACGTTCCATACTGGCAAAAACACATTTCAGGCATCATCGCATGGACACAATTAATACAGAAATATTTACAGTACCTGCATTTTTCCTAGAAAGCGACACACAAGGGCATTTGGCCGCAAGGCTCGGGAAATCACATTTACATCATTATTTTCCGAGTTCGAACACCAGTTCGCCAAAATTCCGGCGAACCTCTAGGCCATTTCTAGTCGTTGTCAACGACGGTAACAAGTTATGTGCGCAACAATGCGCATTACAACAAAAGAGTTATTGTTCTCAAGGCCCTCACCCAACCAGACCCCGTAGCTCTCCTGCTCGTCCGCGCGAACTTCCGGTAATGTGTATATAACCCCAGCCCCAGAACGCAATCGTTAGCACAGCTCACAGATCTCTCAAGCTAGAAGGGTCACGCCAGTCGGGAGTGGAGACACCATGACCGGAGAATGCCATGCCGGGCACAATGGTAGTGGTTCGTATGTTAAAGTTTAGCTTTTGAAAGTTCAGTTTAGGACCCCCATATTCTAAATTTTAGTTTAAATGTAAACTTAACTCTCTAGCTTGTAAAAAATTATGGTGGTGACGCCTGTAGCGGCATCTTAGGTTCTCTCACCCCATAACGTCAGAGTGGTTCTCTTACTAAAAACCAACTTTTCCAGTTTATTTTAAATGGATTTTTAATCTAAACTACTTAACGGTTTGATCTTCGTGAAAGTCAAAAGAAACCCACTGATGCCTAAGTGTAAAATTGCTGGGCTTTTTATTACTTAGAACAGTTTCTGCGAGAACTAAGGGAGGTTGATCTTTTTGTACTTGGAAAACTTAGAAACATAACTGTGGACGGTTGATCATGTAGAAACATATTGTCAGTTAGACTTTATCAGTTGCGGCTGTTAAGTCTTGTGGGTGTCTCCGGGAGCACCTAATATTACTTTTTTCTATTGTGAAAATTTAAACTTTTATTCAAACACAAGCGTTGTTTGTCTGATTTTGGGATGTACTAAGGTATATTCAAACTTGCTGCTTTTAATTAATTTAATTCAAAAGCTTCTCCGAAGCAAACTATAATGTAAAGTGTTTTCATTCTCTGTTGCAAAAATAAAACCAGGAGTTTTAAGCTTCAGTCGTTTGCTAGATCGATTGTCTTTTAGTGTAAAATAAATATGTAGCCCATCATTTAATTTTAGCTAGTTATACAGTTAAATCCACCGTTGGTGGCAGCGATACCGACAGTTTAAGGTTAGGCCCCTTTAATTAGGACCGGCGCTCCATCCCCCATGCTGGGACAGTTGCCCAGGCTGTGTTTTTGAACGTAAAAAGTCGTCTTAAACACCGTTAAACCTCAAGCTGATACTCCACGTACAGCAGGGAAACCGGGGGCGTTACAAGCACCTAAGCCGTCGTAGCGTCCGCCGTTACAGTAACCTACAGTTGACGCGCCGGTTGTGGCCAACTCCACACGGACATTCCTACAATTTCTCAAATTGACATAATTATCCCACGGAGTGTAATATCGTGGCTGTCGCCCCACTGTGTAATCTATAAATTTCAGGACCACACGCCCCATGCTTGGGCTACTAACGTCTAAAGTCAACCCGAAAGCTTGAATTACTCGCATTATGCAAAAACCATCACAGCCCAAACCACTTGGTAATATACAAAATGCTTATTAGACCACCAGGCTGGGGCCATACATAAACTGTGCTAACGCACACAAGATAAATGGGTGCTAACACGGACAACATTACTGTCAAATGACATTAAAGGCACATAAATCCCTCCGTTCTGGCCGCTTTACTCTGCGTCACCTACGCTAAAATATAGTTCAAACGACCGCAGCGCGCATTGCTCTAAGATACTACTCGTACTCATTTCGGGGCCACTGCAACGTGACACATCGTACGACCAAGTCGCAAACTTGAGCGAAGGATTAATTATCCTTCCTCCAGGGCCGCGGCTTGCCAGCGATGTGGCGGGAGTTATATACCGCTCGGACCGAGCCGTTTAAAACAAGCCTAATAACATTCACGCGCCACTACTAACATCTGCATCGTACCCTTAGACCAGCAAATGAAAGGTAAATCAGTTTATATAAAACTATTTTCGGTAATGTATCGAGTGAAACTGTTAAAATATACCGGAGGGAGTTATGTGCCTTTAACAACAAAAGCACAGAAAAATGCCACCCTGTTGTAAGAGGCAAAAGTTTCCACTAAATCCAAGGCAACGCATATCAAGTAATGCCCCCTTGTAATGAACGAAACCGAAACAATTTAGGGTTAGGGAAAAAACTACCCACAATGCACACAAGGGATATTCCTAATTACGCTAGCAAAACTTAAAACACCAGCAAAAGGATACAACTTCGTCTCTCTACTGTAATCTTCAACTTTGAAAACGGCATGAAAGGATAAAACGGCAACGTTGGTCAAGAGTTAGTTTCAGGGAATCGCCAAAATTGTTCGGAGTAAATTTAATCCTGACGAAATTCCTCAAACAGCATACAAGGTTAGGGTTTGGGTCAAATCCGACTGAAGCGCAATTTCAAAACTCCAACCAAACAGGAAACGTCACCGCCGTACGTCATTGCTACCAACATGTGAGTAGGGTGGGCAGGAGGTGTAACTATAGGTGCAATTCGTTACACTAAGAATGATAATTCGCTGTAAAAAAACACCCAGCCTAGCTCACGATGCATGCATTACGCTGATTTTAATATGAGAGAAAACATTTCGAATGTCATGCACCCAGAGGCCGTAGAATCGGCGGTTGTTGTCCCTGAGTGAATAAAGTTAAAAGGCAGATTTGACGATAGTAGGGGCCGGTTATTCACAACTTGTTAATTATTTTTGCATAGTATCATTTCGTGGTGACAAGTTAAATATTGGAAAATGTACAGCAACTATGCAACGTTGCATACTGGCAGAAACACATTTCAAGCGTCATCGCATGGACACAATTAATACGGAAATATTTACAGTACCTGCATTTTTCCTAGAAAGCGACACAAGGGCATTTGGCCGCAAGGCTCGAGAAATCACATTTACATCATTATTTTCCGTGTTCGAACACCAGTTCGCCTAAATTCTGGCCAACCTCTAGGCTATTTCTAGTCGTTGTCAACGACGGAAACAAGTTATCTGCACAACAATGCGTATTACAACAAAAGAGCCCCTGCAACTGACACGAGCAGCGTTACCATTGTACACCCAGTTAATCTTTACACAAAAAAAAAAAGCAGAAAAAGAAAAGTGTGAAACCCTTTTACAAGTGCGTAAACATACGTTTCCCACATTTTTAACATCAGGTTTGAATATGCCAGCGAGTAAAGTCTTTCATTCGGTCATCAACTCTGTGCTCAAGACTGTGGTCACACCTACATCCTAGATAACTTCAGAATCACCCTCCTGATAAGGCTTTTGGAGTAGAGACAAGTCACCAGGAAATTATTTCCGAAGTGGGACCTCTCACTAGTTTTGAGCAGCTTACTCAAGGACCCCTATGAACCTATCGGTCGTTAATCCCTTGCTCTACTCACAGGAAAGGCTGTCTTCCTTGTAGCCCTTGCCTCAGGTAAAAGAGGTAGCGAACTCTAAGCCCTTAACATGATTAAGCCTACTTACAGTTTGTTTCTGACTACTCCTATGTGAGACTTTTGCTGCGGATCTCGTCTCGTGCCAAGACACATTCAACAGAAGCATCGAAGTCTTTTGTCACCCTTGCTCGGAGCCCACTCACCGGAACTGAAGATGAAAGAGTTCAATGTCCAGTTACCACTTAGATGCAACCAAGGACACAAAATAGGCTGTACTGAACTCCTTCCTTTCAAATCTGCTACTGTGGACAAGTCACCCCTGCCCTGATCGCTTTTTGGATAAAAACCGTCATCTGCTTTGCCTATGAGAATGCTGACGGGAATGCCTATGAGAATGCCTCTGACAATATGAAGATGACTGCCCATGACGTCCGGGCTCTCTCAACAGCCTAGGCCACCTGCAACTCCGTTCACATGGAGGAAATCTTGCAGGCCACCTCGTGGCGAAGTGCAACTGCATTCATCTCTCACTGCCTACGAGATATGGCCTCTTGTGCTGCTGCCTTCTCTCGCGGCCCAATCGCTGTCTTCAGAAGCTCCAAATCGGGTGCAAGGATATCACTAAGTGACCCGGAGGCGACTAGGCAAGTTGTCGAAGTCTGGTTCGATGCAAATTTCTAATTGGGGTAGTATTCTGGAATAAAAACATTAATTTCCCATTCCTCAGTCTGAATGGAATAAATCAGTTTCTATATGCCATGAAAATATCTTTACCTATATTAATAGCATTCTCCTTCTGCTATGCTGTTTGTACTAAAGAAAGAAAACTTGGATGCTCGCCAGCGTCGCCACCCACTACGCATCCAGTCTGCACATCCTCTGTTTATATAAGCTTGGCAGAGCCTGATTATTCATCTTTTTTCCCCTTGAGTCGAACGTGCTGTGCACTACTCCGTGTTCCTTGCATTTCTACGAGCGCCTGTTACCGTGCCTCATGCCAAAGGTATTCCAAGGGACCCACTAGTCAGGCCGGTCATTCCGCTACCCTTGTCAGTTGAACTTTTAACGAACAATCCTCCGTTACCCGATTTTGCCACTCTTTCTGCGGCATGTTCGCGGTCTCCCATGGTCGCCAGGCCTTTGTGACTCTCAGCGCCCCACACGGTCCTTCTCCAGTCGATCCGTTTGTCCTGACAATCCCCTTAACACCACAACTACGTCCCCGCTTCAGTGCGGACAACGTCGGTCCGTACAGGATTTACGGTCCCTTTAAGACGATCTAAGGCAAAGAAGGCCTATTTTCATCTCAAGCTCCTAGTCAAATCCCACCGTGCTGCAGCAAAACTAGCGCTGTCTCGTCCTTCGGATGCCCCCATCTACCTCTCTTCCCGTTCCTCGCGGCGCTCTGCCACATTTCATTCTCTGGCAACCTATCGTCCCAACAAGCCTCTTTCTAAGGAGAAGGTTCACGAATTGTTGAAATCGGCACTTCGATCGTTCAAGCGTAAGCACCCTGCCACACCCACTATTCCTGCACCAACACAACATACACAAGAGTGGGTTGCGTTTACTCCAAGGAAGGTTAAACTGTCTCCATGGGACATTTCCGGCCCGTCCCGTCACATTGACTCTGCAGGTTTTCACCCCGAACACCCATCCTGGCCTATCCACCTCGATGCTTCTGACGAATCGGGATCCGTCGTCGACCTGGTCCAGGCCTCAGTCCTCTCTGATCCACCCTCCCGTCACGCCCCCTTTGACACTTCATTCTCCGGTGAGTCGGACCCTTCCGAGATACTGAAGGCAGTCGAAAACATTATCTCTGTTTTCTCTACAAGCCATCACCATTGACGCCCGAGCCCTGTAAAAATCGTGATCCCTCTATGGGTTTTGGAATCGGCCTTCTTCGCAACAGTCTTCCTCACCGACAGCCGGTTATTGGCCAGTCAACCACTTTGCTCACCACTGCTCTACACTGGTGGGCTACTCCTAGGAAATAGCGCTCTGCTGGAGCTCGACAAGGATGCCCCGCTGCTGCGGCCGGGGCGCGAATGCACCTTCCTTCAACCTACTGGCGATGGGACTGCCAATCCTAGAAACTTTGGCACTTATCCACAGTCGGAATTACTAACGGCAGACCTAAAAATGGCTCACTTCCGCGCTCTATACCAGCTGTCATCAGAGATATTCAACCTATGCATCACGCTGCAAACAACACTTCTTCCGTTACACATTCCGGGCAGCCACAACGTGATTGCAGATTCCCTATCCTGCTGGTCCCCACCCACGAGGGAATGGAGCCTCAAAACGTGGGGGTGATCGTTGATTGACCTCTTCGCCTCGAGGCTCAGTGCCAAACTTCTCCAATTCATCAGTTCACCAAGCATGGGCCGTGGACGTTCTCACGCCACCCTGGGATCACCTCTTCGATTACCTATTCCCTCCTCCCAGGCTTCCCCAGCAAAAATGTTCAAAGGTTAAACCATTGTTTATGATCATGGTTTGCCATTGTTAAACCAATGGTAAATTGGGACCAACCATTGTTATCCAAAGATTGAAACATGGTGAAAGTATCCTGTTACCATGGTTTTGAACGAGGTTTAACCAAGTATTATAAATTGGGACCACCCATGGTGTAACCATGTTTACCCATGAACTACCCGTGTTTAACCATGGCTGACCATGATCAATTTTTGCTGGGGTTCTACCACTAGTTTTACGAAAGATCGCCCGGTCCCCGACAACAGTAAAGACACCTATGATAGACAGAAATCACCATTCCATTTCGCTTTCTCCTGATCGCACAATCATGAAGACAATGTTGGGACTCGCACATTCTCTATGCCCTCCTCTCCCTTCCTCGTTCTGGCGCCTCGCATCGCCCCTTCCTTGCACCTACGGAACGGTGCCACTATAGTCACTATGTCCACCGCTAGGATCTCTGCTCTCACACCCACCGACCGAAAGCGCGGTTTCCTGCCCTTTTTTCCTATCAGTACGCCGCTACCGGTTGCTGACACCATTCGTCTTCCTCCTCGTCGGAAGACCCCGTTCCACCCGTTCGGGGTTCCTAATGTTGCCACCCCTAAACCATGTGGATGTGTAGGTTTCACCAGCACCAAAACACACTTTGATCTGCATCCATCATGCCAAAACTATCGCCAGTGTGATGGCGTCACTCGCATGTGTTCCATTTGCATCACCATCTCTCCAACGCCAAGTGGACACTTATATGTAAACGGCAGCTCAAATCTTGGCAGAGGGCTGCTTGTTACGTATGACAGCGAGCCACCAAACGAAGTGATTCTGCTGTTTCCGCATCATCCTCCTCCTTGACTGCCCAGGTGAAACACCTCTCCACCGTTCCTACCTCGGATCCAGTCGTTTCTATGCCTTCTACTACTCTCCCTCCGTCCGCACAAAGGAGTCGCCCTCCTCGCACAGTGATTCCTGCCAAGATCTCTGTTCGCGAAATCTTGACACTGTCTATGGCAGCCCCGCGTCTGGACTCAAGAAACCTGGTGCGCGCATCAAGATTGCTCAGTCCTCGTTTGCTCCTCCGCGTTACACACAACCCTCGGTTCCTTTTCCGAAGAAACTTTTCACGTTGACTCCGCCATGCCGCCTTTAGCAACCAATCTTGCTGTTGACAGTTCTCCTCTTCCCAGCTTGCCAGGGCAAATCTTACCTTCTTCAACACCACCAGTTTCGACTCCACCACTCTTTCCTTCTGCCTGCACTATACTTTCGGCGGTATCAACCTTTCCGTCCGCGACATGGATGAGGTCGACACCAATATTCGCTTTTTGTCGTTTGCGGAAGGTTTTTCGTCCAAAATAACAATCCTTCGGGCCGAAAACAAAGACCTTCATACAGCCGCCGCTTCCACTGATCAGCTCCATGCAGAATCTCCGCAACTACGGGAAACCCACACATGTCTCTCGCAGGCCCTTCATCAGCTACAACAATGACACTGTTCGCTCTGAGTGAATCGTGCCCTTCTCCGTGCCAAAATCAAATTCCTGTCACCTATTCCATCATCGCTTCCCTGGTGGGTGCATTATTGTGCTCGATCTACAACTCGGGAGATTGCTTGGAGCACCTGCTGGGCTACGGTCCGGTCTCCAACCGTTCCTTCTCCCACATTCCGTCAGGGATCTCCTTCCGTTGCTACACTGCTCGGAACGCACCATTGCCGCTGCCTGCTCCCTTCTTCGACCCCTCCGCAACTGCTGCACGTTCCTGGACTCCGAAATACGTTCCACCCGCTTTCGTTCCTGCTTCCATCGGTCCTTCTTCCGATGATGCCTGTCCTCTAGTATCAACATGGGCAAGTGAAGCAGCATCACCAGACTGCCGGCTTCTTTCCACCTATTCTGTCTGGCAATTTGACGATGCTCCTAGCTTCGTTCCAGTATTCCACAGAATTTTCCCAGCATTCCACAACTTCAACATGGGAACTTCCTTGCTCATTTAACCGCCGTCGAGCCAAAGGCGTTGCTTTGGGATTTCAGGTACTATAGTAACCTGCCTCTTGTTCACGATTCCGCTCACCCATCCCCCTCAGTTTCGACGGTGAGAAACCCTACTTTGTAAATTCTTTGGTGCCGATTATTCGGTATTCGGTTGTATATTTGGTATGACCTATACCAAATCAGCAGCGTCAGCATGAACTATAATCATTCATCATAGACAACTAAAAGACGTTCCGCGTTAGTGCACCGCTTCACGCGTTCCTCATGCTCCGATTCCTGGGTCTCCTATCTACCTCTCACAGATATTCCGTACTTTCCACTCAGGCTCCTACGCCACAATGCGGTCTCATTGCTACTACTTACATCTGCTTCGGCTGTTCCACTCCTACGGACACTGTCTACTACGGATCGACACTCTTGCCTCGGATCAATGTTCCTGCCTCCTGAAGATCATCTGCCTGCTTCATCCCTATTCAAGGTAGGAAGGTTTTCATCTAATTTGAATCTCTACCTTGAGCCCTATGGTGTTGACCCTTTAATTGCTCCTCCTGATCTACACGTTCCTCGTTACTCCCCATGGGACCGTGGCTCCCAGGGACTAGGCTGGGGTAATTTTTGGTTGTCTTCACCAAGGCTAGGCTACGCTCTGCTTGCAAGCAGAAGTTTCTGCTATTTCGCTTGCTGAAACGGTATTCGTTTAGCCCTTGTCGTTTGCCCTAGCAAGCGTAGCCTAGCTCTCATCCACAAAGTATTCTCTACTGACAAGTCCAAACAAGGGCGAAACAGTCTGTCTAGAGATCTTTGTGGGGGAGAGCTAATTGATATTAAATGATCAATTGGTAAAAATTGTCCTAGGCCTGGGTATCAACCATTCAGTAGAATGGAGCCCGAAACAAGCAGAAGTTTCTGCTATTCCGCTTGCTGAAACCGTATTCGTTTCGCCCTTATCATTGGTATTTTAGTCTTTTTGTCAGGAAAAAGACAAAGCATGCAAATTTGTAATAGATTACGTATTCAGGGTGATTTCAAGGGGTCACTGCAGACTTGTTAAATTCAAACTTCTTTACTTCCTCCTTAAAAATATCGCAATTTACAAAATAAACATTTAACAATCCGCACATGAATCAAGAAATTGTCCAACAAGACAGTTCGTGCATAGAGTTCTGTCCTTGTTGCGTGCCTGTTGGGAAAGACTTTCTTTCGCGCCAAACCATCTTCATTATACAGGATGTTTAAAAAAAAACGCTACACATCGAATTTTTCTAAGTCCAACAACCATTCCCCGTCGCTATAACCCTTATCCCTGACCTTAGTAAAGAAATCATGAAAGTTATTCCTGACCTCAGGAAAGAAAACTTTTATTTGCTTTTCAAATAAGAACGCAAAAGGTAACAAAAGCATGGGACACCCCCGGTTGGTCGGGGGGGGGGGGGGTCAAAACAAACAGTAAAAGCCCATAATTGATATTTCAAGTAAGAAGAAGAAAAAACATTTATTTGACTATCAAGCATAATAGTTAAAATAAAGGCTATTACGGTATTTGGATTCCAAATAAAAACGCATGTGGCAACCCTACTTGGTGGGGGGCACCAAAACAAACGATATGTGCATTTATTTTTTAATTTCAAATATAAAGAAACAAGAAAGCATTTATTTGGCCTTCAAATAAAATAGCTCAAATAAATGTATATTGACAGTAATTTGATTTCAAATAACAATTCGCAAAAGGAACATATCCACGCCTTAAACGAAGATGAGCCTGATCGACACATTCAGTTGTGTGAGGAATTCCTAAATTTCAAATAACAGTTAAGCAAAAGAAAACGTGCTTGTGGAACCCGGGGGGGGGGGGGGGGACTATGCCTCGGTTCCCCCGTCCCATTGCCGGACCAGATAGGCTAACCTCTAGAAGGCTGACAATTGATATTTTGTTTCAAACCAGTTATCACGTAAATTAATGCCATCATTAAGGTTTAAAGACAAGCAAGATGTTCCAGGTGATTTAATCACGAGCGAAGGTGCTCGAACTGCCCTCCTCCAGCAACGATAAACTCACCGCATCTGCTTTCTAAGCATATTCTCCTGCATTAGTCAGGAGTAAATGTCTCAAATGCAGCAGTAATGAGAACCTGCAGTGTTGCAATATCCTGGGCTGGTTGAATGTATACACCAAATCCCGTACTTTTACCCACACACTAAAGTCCATAAGCGTCAGATCGCACGAACGCGCGGGCCATTCTATCGCAACCTCTTCTACCAATCCAGCTGTTGGAAAATTGGTCATCAAGAAGGTCTCGCACCTGTGTTGCGTAGTACGGTCATGCACCTTCTTGATGGAAAATAATATCTGCGGGACACTTTTCCCGTACAGCTGGCAGAATCCTGTCTTCTAGCAGCTGACGATTACTGCACCTTTGATTGTTCCATCAGGATATGCCATGGACGGTACACCTTTAAGCCTACGTTCTTAATCAGCCTATTAACTGAAGGCAGTGACACACCCGTTTGCCGTTCCAACTGACGCTGGGACGTCATTGGTTCATCATGCAACACTTTGTGGATCTCGGCGGCATTTTCAATCGTTCATGCCATTCGTTTACAGGCTGAATGGCCCTAATGTTGATTTTCCACAGAACCTGTGGTTTGAAATTTCTCCACCAAATGTGTCACTGTAGACCGGTATGGAGGTGGCTGAAGATATGTAGCCTACCACATCACCAAAACGTCTGTTATCGTATCGTTTTGGTAATACCATTTTATAATATCAGATAATATTGATACTTTGGTGTAGGTTCATGCGTGGCAAATAAACGAAGCGAACAAACTGTATTGAATGATACGTATCAAGTTGTATGCACCTAACTACTGTCACGTCCAAGTGTACGGACCAACAGTACAGTATACTACACATCACGCAATAGTGCATGCCCTGGGGACATCAGGTCACATGACTCACAACTTGCGTGCAACGGCAGTACAGTAGCTGAAGGGCAACATGCAGCATTAACCAAGGTTACTAAATCGGTAATTAAACTCAGCCAATTACAGTACTGTAAACTCCTGTCGAATAACGTTACTAGACCTTTTGTGCAGCGAGTGGTGTGGGGCGATTAGATGTGAATACTGGATAGTTGTTAATTCAGTACGTACATTGGGCGATTCGATTTCTACAGAGTATCCGGGATAAGAGGCCGCAGAAACTACGTTGTTCTGCCGCCATACAAGTGGCTTCCCCCGACATGCATTTTTTCCTTTTGTGTTTTTATTTGGAATCCAAATACTGTAAAAGCCTTTATTTTAGCTATTTTGCTTGATTGCCAAATAAATGTTATTTCTTTTTTCTTGAAATCTAATTATGGGCTTTTATTGTTTGTTTTGGTACCCCCCTCCCCAACCAGGGCTGTCACATGCTTTTGTTACTTTTTGCGTTCTTATTTGAAATGCAAATAAACTCTTTCTTTCCTGAGGTCAGGAATAACTTTCATGATTTCTTTACTGAGGTCAGGGATAAGGGTTATAGTGACGGGGAATGGTTGTTGGACTTAAAAAAATTCGAATACGACGTGTAGCGTTTTTTTAAACACCCTGTAAGGGCTCGTTCCCGCCAAAATATGGAAACACTTTCGGTGAAAACGAACGCATGTGTCTCGTACGTGGAAAATGTAGCCAAAGACCCAGCATTCCAAACTTGGCTAATGTTTCCTTCATCGTTCGAGTAGACCCACGTATTAGCCCTAATTACAGTCATTAGGTAATTACGGTCAAGTCCGCAAGCAAGAGATGGCAACTTTACACTTCCAACCCAACGCTGTGATTCATCCACAACCAATCACAGTAAGTGCAGGCCCACTAGTGATGCATATCACCAGGAACGATGTACAGAAGGCAAAGATCGATCTCCAACCCTCAAGAGCACAAACACATCACTGCACTTTGGCTGCACTGCAGAACACATTTTGCACATTGCTACACACCACTGCACTCCACAACACGGCAACAGGACCATCTCAATCCCAAACGGCCCCACTGACACACCAAATACGACACACCAATTTTACACTCTGCAGCACCCAGGAAACTCTCTTTAACGAGCAATCCATCCACTTATGCTTACAACGCACCATAAGAAAGCCTTCAAAAAACTTTCTTTTCGCTCCATCACTTCTCTTGCCACCCTAAACACACCATACCACAAAATACCACACACAACAATCCACCTCCCTGGATTCAACTCGAAAGTACTGTTCACCACTGGAGAAAACACATTTTTGCTATGGCAAACCTCCCTACACTCAGCATTAGGGCGTTTGTTCCCCTTTCCCCAGCAAAAAAAGTAAACATGCAACACATATCCAAACAATGCTAACAATAACAATGTTAGCCTTGCATGTTAACAACAAGAAAACTTCAACAACCCTTGGGAAAAGCTTTCCCGCAACTGTTGCCCCCCTCCCACTTTGTCTGGTGCCCCTTTGTTCACACTGACAGCCAAAGGCAATACCAACTTTGCATAGTTATTTAACATGTGCAAGCCATCTCCAGTCAATCTTAACCTAGACTTGACATTTTTCTTCATGTTTATAACCAATAAAGCAGATTTTGCTTCCACTTTCACTACAACTAAGCACCTACACTTTTGCTTTACCCTTGCAGACAGAGGGCCACTAATAGCTTCCTCGTTTACTTGTCTGCTCATGACCTTCCCAGGTTTCCCTCCTGAATCCCACACCTGAGATCGCCTGTACAACTCTTTACCATTCACTCAATTCTCTCCTTCCACTCCCATGACCTTCAATCCCCCCCCCCCCCTTCAATCCAACCTCATTATTAGTAGTCACCTGTGCAATCTCATCTTTCCCTCATTGCTTCTGCGATTTCCCTCTTTAACCTCACCTTTCTTCCATAAACTAGCTCCGCTGGAGTGAAATTTGCCGTCTCACAAAAAATAGACTTACTTGCAAACTTAGCTGGTGCTAAAACATCATTCCCTTTGTCAGGATACTCCAAATCCAAAGCCCTGCTACAGTCTTCCCTCGTTCTGTGCAACCATTCTACAGTCTGAGACTGCTAATAATAAGGCATACCATTTACAAGGCCGATTTCACACTCCTTCAAGAAACAAGCAGCCCATTCAGAAACAAACGGTTTTCCAAGAATCGATTGGAGTTCCACAGAGAACCCAACCCTTGAACAAATCGCTAAGCTTTCATTTACTACCGTGTGTGAGTTAGCCTCCCTGACAGCCACTGCTTCAGGATACCTAGTCGCCCTATCATCACAAACCGTTAAAACATGCGTATTTCCATCAGACGTCACTTTGAAAGGCTTTACGAAATCCACTTCCACCTTAATGAAAGGCTCTGCCACAACAGGAACTAAATTCATTTCGTCCTCTCCCTTCCTCACACCTTTTCTGTATTTCTTACAGATTTCACACCACTCTATCCAATTTTTACATTGTGCACACATTCTTGGCCCATGCAATACTTCTTGCAACCTGGCAATTTTCGTTTCCGTGGCCATGTGCCCAAAATAGGCATTAGCATGTACCCTCCTTACCAGTTGCTCCGTAAGCATTTTAGGTACCACTACCTGGTCACCCGTCTTGGTGCCATTTGCTGCCGACCATTTCCTACTTAAGACATCATCCTTCCAAAAAAAAAAGATGTACCTTCAATACCAGCTGCCACTCGACATCCCTCCAACCCAGGATCAAGCACCTGGCCCTTGCTTTAAAACTTCAGCTTTAACAGCTAACAAGTCTTGAATTCCTGCTGTCAACAAACCTACATTTCCATTCCTTACAACCTTTTTACTAATTTCTGTACTCCTTACAGAGTCGGCCACAACACTAGCTTGTTTATTGACTAAAATGTGTTGTGACTGGACAACTGTATAATTTTGTGCAAGCCCATTATCTTTGACCTTGACACTAATTTCACTGCTTTCAGCAATTACCTTATTTTCACTTGCAACATTTCAAACACTTTCCTCCATTTCCACATCTCCCACTTTAAAAAGATCCTCCAATAGATCACCATCAATAAATTGATCTACAGCCTGTTTTTCGTTACTTTTCTTTCCATTGATTCCTGTTTTCGACCTAACTATCGCAGTCCGTGTTTTGCTTACCTTTGTTTCAATTTTCTGTGTAACGGCGGATGCTACGAGGAGTAGGTGCTTGTAGCATCACCGGTCGCATGGTGGAACTGGATCTTACTATCAATCACTCAGTGTTGCTTTCGCGTACTTTTTCGGTTAAACAGCACAACTGCTACTGTCCCGGTGTAGGGAATGGAGATTGAAGTCCTAATCTAAGACCTGACTAGTGAATAAATAGCGGGTAACGCTGCCACCAAGGTGGGAAAAGGCTAGCTAAGTTAAATTTAAAGAGAATTGTCTTAAATACTAATTTCCAGCAATCAACGAACTATTAAACCAAAGGGCGTTTAGAACTCCTGGTTTTATTTTTAAGCAAACATGTTAAAAGGATCGCACTTTACATTTGGCAAATTTACAACTTAGTTTTATAAATATTACGGGAATTTACATTAAATTTGTACAAGAAGAAGAATTATGTTCACAAAACAATTTCAAATAGAAACAGTGATTTTAGGCATCGGGGATTTCGCAAAAGAGCCCTCTAAATTACAAACAGCCTCGGCTGACTTATAATAGTAGACCTGGTTTTACAGATTGTTTCAAACGGGAACACCCAAAAGATCAAACCGTCCGCCTCAGAATTCACATTAGAAAAGGGATGTACGCTCCATGAAGTACTATACTTCTGCAAATCTAATTGACCCGACGCCCTTGTTTGCATTAAAGTTACATTTAATGAAACGGTGAAATGAAAGCTGGTTTGTAGGAAGGGACCGTGAACCCTTACATTATGGTCGTTAACGTCCGAAAATGCCGTTTGGCTTAACGCATCATAAATTTACATTCAAAGCTATAAGGTTTAGGTTAAATTAAACTATAAATTTTGACGTGCAAGTCCAAAAAATAAACTTTTAAGTTAAGCTAAGTTTCATACGAACCAACTACCTTTGCCCGGCATGGCAACAATCGGTCCGCGGCATCTCCACTCCCGACCGGCGTAGCTACCTCTAGCTTTGAGATTCCTGAGCTGTGCTAACGAAAGTCTCCTGGGTCTGGGTTTGTATGCCATCTGCCTAGCCGGCAGGTAGAGGGAAGGCGCGGACCTGTAGGAGAGCAACGGAGGGGGGTGTGGGGTAGAGGTGGACACTTGGAGGAGGAGAGACTGACCAAAACCGGCTGAGCTGTCACTACCGGAAGTTGGCATGACGGCGCGGACGGGCAGGGTAGCTGAGCGCTCTGAGTGGAGGGGAAATTGAATGCAGTGTTTTGGTTGGACGGGAATTGGTGAGGCTGCATTGACAAAGGGAATTGCCAACTTGGGAGCGTTAGAGGCCTGGAATGGAAGTGCAAGTGAGTTTTAAACTCCTAACAACGTGAATTTAGGCCTATAAATTTAAACTACGATGTTATGCATTGCAACTATTGAAGGAAGGGGGGGGGGGGACGAAGTGTAATGCTCAGAATAAACATTTGACTTTGGGAACTGGACTGCTATTTACAAAGCATGATTTTATCGAAGGAAAGCTAGTTTGTTTACGTTTTTTAGAGGTAGGCTCCGGTCGGAGTTTGGATGGAGATGCTATAAAAAAACAAACATAAAAGGTTGAGCTCCGGTAGGGTTCATAGCAAGAAGTTAGTTACCAAAGTGCTTTTAGTGCAAAAATCAAAAGATTAAATAGACCAGCTTAGTTTTAAATATGCTATAACGCATTTAGGTTAGATTTTGTTGTTTGCAGAAGCAGACATTGAGTGATTTTAACGTCGGACATTTTTCATAGTTAAAATAAGTCGTCACCTGTTTAAGAATAAAAAATATCGTAAGTTTTACATGTATGTGAGGTTAAGTACCACTGCAGTGGAAGCCCTTCCTATAACATAACTAAGCTAGTGGTGTTTAGGATTTATGCCTGAAAGAATAAATTACAAAATGTACAATGTTGGCGTTTTTAAGTGAGATCGCCATAAAGACTATGTTCTTCTTAAGTTGAAGAGTTCTGCCCTCAGGTTTTTGGCTCGGCGGTGTTGAGCTGTCCTCACCACGAATGTCTAATACAAGACCACGTTTACACGCCCCCACACGGAGGACTTTATTCGGGGTTCCTGTTGAACTCCAAATAAATGCTACAACAGAAAGGGTCAGTGCAAGGGTCAGGGTAAGATATGCCAAAGAACATGACTGCCAAGCCATGTAAATAAATTGCATAAATTAATGCACCAAGGAATACACCTTCTGAGGAATACACCTCCCGTGAAATACATCACCACAAGTTATAAAAATACACTGTTTACAAAAAATAAAAATTGCCATTTTATATTTTTGGGGCACTGACGTTTTTGTAGCTCAAGAAATTTTTGTAAAATAAAAATTACAAGTTTAAAGGGACACTATTTGCAAAAATTAACTTGGTGCTGTCCACGCTGCTTGTTGCAGGAAATTCGTACAAGCCACAAAGAAAATTGGACACAAGACAAGTTATATGAATAAAAATGCTGTTTTTGGATTATATAAAGTTACAGTTTCAGGGTTTTTGTAGCTGTTATTTCAAATGAGATAATCACAACATTTAATGCTCTAACCAGTCAGCCATGTACAGAAAGTTATATTTTTTAGCTGGGAAAACCTCGAAAAAAGACCCCTGGGCGCACTCATCAGAACCTAGCTTCCGTTAAGGATCGGAATAGAGGGTACTATAAGCGCATGCGCAACTATCAGCTCTATTTAAAGTTAACAGACTACCACTGGAGTGGTTTAACAACTTGACTGGTTACCAAACAACTTGTTTTACATAAAATTTTGACACTGAAGAGTTCTTAGATACAACTCTTAAAATAAACATAGAATGTTACACTGGGAGGTTTTGTGGATAATAACCAGCAACCTTTTAACGACAGAGTTAACCTTTTGCCCTCAGAGGTAAGACAGACAGTTTTTTATAAAGAAAACCGTTTCGTTTAAAACTTAAAGAGGGCCAACCGGGGACAAGTTGCAACCCCCGTAGAATATTCCTAATGAATATTTAATTAGTGTCGTTATGATCTTAGTTACTATTCTCCCACAGAGGGAGACGTTGATAGTGACAAAAAGAGTAAAACATTGGAACTTAAAATTTAGGTGTGAAGTCCAAAACGGGAAAATAGCTGAAAGTTTTTCAACGTATCAAAAGCAGCTTGCTTTGATTCATCCCAAATGACGGGATCTGGTGCATCCTTTTTCAAGGAGTCTGTGAGACGAGCACAGATTTCAGAATAGTGAGGGATATATCTTTGATAATATCCGACCAAACCGAGAAAGGAATGGATTCTTTCTTAGTTTGTGGTCGTGCGAATTTTTGCACGGCCAAGACCTTCACCTCGGAGGGTGTAAGAGATCCATTGCCAACTTCATGGCCAAGGAAAGTAGCTTTGCTGCAAGCGACCTGCGAATTTTTTGCGTTAAGTTAACCCGGCCTTCTTGACAGCAAAGAGGAAATTGTAAATGTTTTCGAGATGCTGTGGCCACGTTTCGGCCCCTACAGCAGTGTAGTCTTGGAAGGGTGTGACATACTCTAACATGCCACGAGTGACATTGTCCATGAGCTTCTGGAAGCAGAATGGAGCGTTTTTCAGCCCCATGTTCATCATTAGGGGAGCAAACTTCCCAGTAGGAGTTGTGATGGTGGCGGCCATTGAAGCCTTTGGCGTCAAGCGCACTTGCCAGAATCCACGATTGAGGTCAAAGATAGAAATATATTTTCCACTTTGCAGCACGCTCAATGCATTCCTCAATGTTGGGAATGGGATAGTCTTTTGTGACTGTGTTGTTGTTTAGCTCCCTATAGTCAGCTACCGGACGTGGGCTGGCGTCTTATTTTTGTACGATAATCATGGGTGTACCATGTGGGGATTCAGTTTCAATGATTAAGCCCAAGTCAAGTATACACGTGATTTCAGTGACGATCAAATCCCTTTCGAATTTCGCGTGGTGATAATACTTACAGGGTTTGACTTTGGAATCGACTAACTCAACGTCGTCAGTGACAAGATCAGTGCGTCCTGGTAAAGTAGAGAAAACACAGTCTACTCTTTCGAATACCTCAAGGAGGTCGTTCTTCTGCAACTCAGTTAAGTTGCCGGTCTTTTTGAAAAGACTCATGGCGGCCTTAGCAGTAAGGTGGCCATCACCAGGTTGACCTGTCCATACATGGTCGGTGTGAGGAAGCTCACGTTCGTCATTATAAGAATGATTACTAGATCCCTCCCTAGGCATATAGGGTTTGAAAAGGTTTACATGATACCGTAAACGCTCGAGTAAGAGCCCATCTTCGAATAAACGCCCACCACCCACGTTTTCACTCAAGTCCGAACTAGGCTTACATCCGATTAAACGCCCATCCCTTTAATTTTCACTTGGCTGTTGTCGGGAAAACCCCCATTTCCCCCCACTCACTGCTGACCTACTTTTGCCAAAGACTTGACTCTTCCAATCCACACTTCTCCCCACCCACTCCTCCAATAATAGACTACTTCCTTACTTCCTTATGACTGATTGTCATTTCGTTAAAAAATTGCACCATAATGGCACAGAAAAAAAATTCTTATACTGTAGAATTCAAAATTGAAGCAGTGTCTTGGCTGCGGGAAAATGGAAGGAATATTACGGCTGCAGCAAAGAAGTATGGTGTGGATCGTAAACGTGTACGGGAATGGGACACCTTATGACAAATTTTTAGTTCATAACTTCGGAAAAGAAAAAAAGAAACGAAAACTTCACGTTGGAAGGAAGCCATTGTCTGAAGAATTGGATCAAGCCGTATACGATTTTTTGTATGAAGAAAGAAGTGATGGCAGAGCAGTGTCAAATGAACTACTCAAATCAAAAGCTAGAGAAATAGCAGCACAACTTCGTATCAGGGATTTTAAAGGTTCAGATGGGTGGCTACAACGCTGGAAAAATCGTTATAACATCTGTCTTCGACGCTCAACGAATGCAGCACAAAAAGTGCCGGCCGATTACAACGAAAAATTGACAGCGTTCAGGCTTGCAATACGCGAACTCCGCAAGAAACACGACTACACAGATTATAACATTGGCAATATGGACCAAACAATGGTTCGGTAAGTCGCACAAATATTATAATTAATTTAGTATCTAGCGTTATTTAATATTACGGAACCGGTTTTTATTTGATAACTTCTTCCGTAAAAGGTTTGACAGTGTGCCCAACTCTACAAATGAAAAGCGTGGGGCATCGACGGTTCGTGTAGCCACTACAAACGCACAAAAAAAAGGCTGCACGGTAGCATTGTGTGCAAGGGCAAATGGGGAAAAGATGCCAGCATTTATTTATTTCAAAGGTAAGTGTACTAGCTTCCATCGAAGTTATGTTTTTCTAACGGGAAACTCATTTTCACGATGCTTGTTTAGGCTTACTACTCCCGTACTCACTTGTTGCTTGCGTCGAATTCTTGGCGGTAGCAATCGATAAACATGACCTCATTTTTTTTCATTCTTACCGTAGAACGGGGCGGTGTATTAGGCGATCGTGTAAAGCGTGGCTTAATAATTCCACAAAACGTCAGAATTGATGCAACACTTAATGGTTGGATGACCAGGGAAAAGGTTCACAGCTGGGCAAGAAGAGTTTGGGGGCCAAATTCGGACGATGTACGGCGGCTACTTATTCTCGACCAGTATCGCCCGCACATGACTGACGACACCATTGCCGAATTAAAAACGCTAGATACGGACGTGATTCACGTGCCAGCCGGTAATTGTTTTTTTTTTTTTTTTTTTGGCATTATTAATTTTCTGTTGCCTATTAAAACGTGCACACGCGCTAATAATTTTTATTTGTATTATTCACGTATTTTGTAGGGTGCACATCAATTGTTCAACCAATGGATGTGTCCGTAAACAAACCGTTCAAAGATAAATTACGCAGCCTTTGGGTGGAATGGAGACGTACGACAACACGAAACGCAAGGGGGAATTTTGTTCAACCAAACAGACAAAACGTAATCAACTGGGTATCAATTGCTTGGGAATCGATCACGGCGGAATCGATCGTGCTATCGTTTAAACGATGTGGCATCTCATCAGCAACTGACGGAAGCGAAGAACATTTACTAAGCAACAAAGTGCCTGCAAATCCACCGGAAAAAAATACCACAGATCCACCTGGAATTTCCTTTGACGATGAAGAAGAATTTGATAATGATGATGATATTGACGACAATAATTTCTTGGGTTGGGATGGTGATGGGGTGTCCTTGTATGGTGATGAGGACGACGTTTAAGCCTATACGTGTGTACTGCAGTAGCCTGTGGGGCTGTCTGAAGCCTTGTATTTTTTTAATAAATAAGTACGTTTTCCCCCCTTCGATAAACGCCCACTAGGTTATTTTTTCAGTTTTCAGCGTAGGCCCTCGCCCGATTAAACGCCTATTATTCTTTTAACAATGGATTGTCAACTTTAGAGGGGTGGGCGCTTACACGAGCGTTTACGGTATATGGTTTCTCTTTGCAAACCAACCGATTTTTTTACAAGACAGTTGGTATCTGATAATCGTTTTAAAACTTCACGGGGTCCATCCCAATAAATATCTAACTTAATGGTGCGTGCTGGCTTAAGGACTAGAACCTTATCACCAACTTTGAATTTGCGTTTCATAGTTATTTATTTTTCATCTGACTTTTGATGATGTTCTCCTGAGAGAGTTCACGAGAATACTTAAATCTCTGGAGCAAGTCCAAGATGTATTCCAAAACGGAAGGATGAACGTCTGGTTCAATCCAATGGCTCTTCACCAACTCCAGTGGGCCTTGCAGTTCTCAGGGCAAACATTGCTCCTGGTAAGCACCTCTCCCAATCGTGGGGGTGCTCGTAGCAGACAGCTCTCAGCACCGCTTTGAGCGTCCTGTGGAAACGTTCCACGCTGTTAGATTGCGGGTGGTTAACACTTGAATTAACACACTTTATACCGCATTTTTCTAAGAATAAAGTTGTAAGTTCCGATATGAAACAAGAGCCTAGGTCGCTTTGGAGCTCGGCTGGAAAGCCTAACCTAGAAAAGACAAGGAGGAGAGCATCTACAACGCTCTGGCTGTTGGCCTCTTTAAGGGGCACGGCCTCGGGAAACTTTGTTGCCGGGTCAAGTAATGACAAGATATACTTGTAACCAGCCTTACTAGAAGGCTTGATGGGGCCGACGATATCAACAACATACCGGTTTATTGGCTCATCATCCATGGGCACTAGCACCATAGGGGCAACAAACTTCTGTCCAGATTTTCCATTTTTCTGGCAGGTTAAACAAGTGGAAACGAAATTGTCGATATCGGTAAAACAATGTGGCCAGTAGAAGTTAGTCAACACTCTATCCTTTGTTTTAGATCGGCCTAGATGCCCAGCCCATGCATTTGTATGTGCGGTGTTCAAGACTAAATCTCTACATTCCTTAGGAAGCACAAGTTGTTTCTTGATTAATAGTCTTCCTAAAGGCCGAAAGGGCTTACGGAAAAGCAATCCTTTCTTGATGAAAAACTGTTTGTTTTCATCCTGCTGGTCTAGCGGAAGCTCAGCAGTTTGCGAACATGGTTTTAAAGTTGGGCAGTCTAACTGCAACTTTGCAAATTAGGGTTTGTCAACACTCAGTAATTTTGAAAACTGATCTGACTGTGGACCTAAAATAGCTGAATCTAAGCTATCTAACTTAGGTGATACGAAACCTTCCTGAGAAGGGGAACTATACTAGATTCAGAGTCACTGTCTTGAGTCATTTTCGCTTTCGGATGCGATCTCGCGATATTTGGGTTTAGATATCGGGAGTTGTTGTTCCATACGTGTTTGGGAACGAGTGATGGCGTTAGAGTAAGGGGGCAGGGCCTTTAAATCTTTTTCCTCTAACACTGTTTGAGAGGGCACACCTAACAACATTTGAAAGTGGCTTCCCATGTGGTCTGAAACGAGGGCCTCGGACTTAATTTTGCCGTAGGGCGTTTCAACGTCAATCACTGCGATTGCGTGGGCGGTTGTCTGCTCTGTAAGAGCGTTGTGACAATGGGTGTATTCACCCGTGAACTGCTTGGGTTTGACAAATTCCCTACGAATGACATCGTGTGTCGAGCCTGTGTCTCTTAAAACAAGGCATTTGGTACCATTCACGGACCATTCGTGAATGTGTTTGGACAGTACCATTTCGGGAGGATTGTTACTTACAAAGTGACATTCAGCATTATTAGCTGAGTTACCTTCTTGGGCAATACGAGAACGACACTCGGTTCTTTTGTGATCGATTTTGTTACAAAAAAAACAAACACCTTCAAACCTAGCAACGTCGGCAGAAATTTGTTTATTTCTGGTGGTGAACTCATCAGAGTTTTGCGGCTTCGGTTAGCGTCCCAGTCTTAATCTGGTTCCGCAACCACTAGCGCAGTGCAATAGGACACGATTTGGTGAATTGCTCAAGTAGGATTAAATTAGCCAACTTGTCGTAGCTGTTATTAACATCAGCTAAAGATACCCATCTGGAAAATAGGGTTTCTAACTCGAACGCGTGTTCGTGGAACAACTGTTCGGGTTCACGCTCAAGGGAACGAAACTGGGCTTGAACCGACTCTTTAGTTTGAACAAACCTTTCTAGTAATCTGTTTTTAACTAGGTCATAATCGTGCATTTCTAAAACTGACATTTGCTCACACACTTTTATCAAAATTTCTCCGAGGAGAGGTTGGAGTCCGACGACCCACTCAGTTTTGTCTATACGCTGGGTTTCCATAGTTTTCTCAAATATTTAAAAAAAACTATTGATTTCCGATTTGGAAGTCCACTTATTTACAAGTCTGACATCGTCAGCAATTTTACCCAGTTTATTTACAGGGACACTGGGAGTAGGAGTTACTGTACCACTACTGTTACTTGAACTACTATTAAGATTAGCAGCCGTTAGCCTTGCTAGTTCCGTCTGCTTGTCTAGTTTTAATAATTCACGAGCACTAGCGCATTCGCTACTTTGTGCTTCTTGCTCCTTTAATTGAGCGTCTCTATCTCTAATCTGGGCCTCTTGGTCTTTTGAGGCTAATTCGTGAGCCATGCGTCTGTCCGCATTGGCTGCGTCTTGAGCTCGGCGTTTATCTAAATCCGCCATTTCGAGTGCTCTTAATCGCTTTAAGCACGAACTCGTGCTCTTAGGCCGCTAACTCCTTTTTTTGTAGGATGGTAGCTTCTCTTTTTTCTATAGCCGGAGCTAGTTCGTCAGAGAGATAGTCTACGGAAATTTTTTCTTCCTCGACGGCATTTTTCAAAATAGTCACGGATTCGTGTCTAGTTTCGGTTACTGTTAGGCCTAATTTCAAACAGGCCTTTTTAAGGTCTTTGTACTGTATGTCTTTAATGACATCTTCAAAATCATCCATGTTGGACATTTTTAACTTTAAGCTTCAAAATAAAACTGTTATAAATGAAACTCCATTAAAATGCAGCTGCAAATTAATTTTACTTTAAATTGAGCAGAGCGAGTTACTAAAAATACTTCTCTCCCAACTACGGTAAGTTTTAGCAAGAAATACACTTATTTTAGACCCCTAGCACTCGGTTGTATAAACGATTAAAATACCTAAAAGGTTCTTAACTATAACACTTGGCTTGGCATACTATGCATATCCTATGCATACTTACCTTGTACACAATCACTGTGCGGTCAGTCAAGTCCAATCCAAACTTCCCACCTGACGAATGAATCGGCTTGCACGCTTCTTACTGTAGAACGTCTCTAGTTGAGGCCTACTTCACTGGAACAATGTTTGGCGTTGTCCAAGGTCCACTGGATTGCTGCTACGGAGCCTCCTTTCCTGGGATCGGCGGAGTCCTCCTCGCAACGGTCGGTTCACGGCTTGTTGATTTCCAAGTCGGGGGGGCCCCGCGCGGGGCGCCGCTATCCTTGCTTCCTGGCTCCAAAACTGGCTTGGTTGCTGGAGCTGAAGGTTTGCACTGGTGTTGTTGTCGGTGCAGACTTCTTTTTTGGCATTGATTTTAACTGAAATGCGGACATCTACTTCTGTGACTGTATTGTCGGAGTCACGGACATCTCGGTTGAAGAATTGTTCAACATAAATGGCATAGTAGCATGGCAGGGGGGGGGGGAACTCTTGTAGGAACAGCACCTGTTCATCCCACCATTGCCACCATTTGTAACAGCGGATGCTACGACGGAGTAGGTGCTTGTAGCATCACCGGTCGCATGGTGTATCTGGATCTTGCTATCAATCACTCAGTGTTGCTTTCGCGTACTTTTTCGGTTAAACAGCACAACTGCTACTGTCCCGGTGTAGGGAATGGAGCATTGAAGTCCTAATCTAAGACCTGACTAGTGAATAAATAGCGGGTAACGCTGCCACCAAGGTGGGAAAAGGCTAGCTAAGTTCACTCCTGGTTTTATTTTTAAGCAAACATGTTAAAAGAATCGCACTTTACATTTGGCAAATTTACAACTTAGTTTAGGTTATAAATATTACGGGAATTTACATTAAATTCGTACAAGAACAAGAATTATGTTCACAAAACAATTTTAAATAGAAACAGTGATTTTAGGCAACGGGAATTTCGCAAAAGAGCCCTCTAAATTACAAACAGCCTCGGCTGACTTATAATAGTAGACCTGGTTTTACAGTTTTGTTTCAAACGGGAACACCAAGATCAAACCGTCCGCCTCGGAATTCACAGTAGAAAAGGGATGTACGCTCCATGAAGTACTGTGCTTCTGCAAATCTAATTGACCCGACGGCCCTTGTTTACATAAAAATTTCATTTAATGAAGCGGTGAAATGAAAGCTGGTTTTTAGGAAGGAACCGTGAACCCTTACGTTATGGTCTTTATAAAGTCCGAAAATGCCGTTTGGCTTAACGCACCATAAATTTACATTCAAAGCTACAAGGTTTAGGTTAAATTAAACTATAAATTTTGACGTGTAAGTCCAAAAAATAAACTTTTAAGTTAAGCTAAGTTTCATACGAACCAACTACCTTTGCCCGGCATGGCAACAATCGGACCGTGGCATCTCCACTCCCGACCGGCGTAGCTACCTCTAGCTTTGAGATTCCTGAGCTGTGCTAACGAAAGTCTCCTGGGTCTGGGTTTATATGCCTTCTGCCTGGCCGGCAGGTAGAGGGAAGGCGCGGAACCTGTAGGAGAGCGACGGAGGGGGGTGTGGGGTAGAGGTGGACACTTGGAGGAGGAGAGACTGACCAAAACCGGCCGAGCTGTCACTACCGGAAGTTGGCATGACGGTGCGGACGGGCAGGGTAGCTGAGCACTCTGAATGGAGGGGAAATTGAATGCAGTGTTTTGGTTGGACGGGAATTGGTGAGGCTGCATTGACAAAGGGAATTGCCGACTTGGGAACGTTAGAGGCCTGGAATGGAAGTGCAAGTGAGTTTTAACCCTTTCCTTCACGTATACGCTTTTCTACGCATCTGCATTATTAGCGAACATACGCATTTTTACGCGTCTCGTGGTTATCGCGCGAACAACATTAAATGTGCGAGATCGGCGTGCGATATCGGGGATTCCCGTATATCAATTGAAAGCTAAGATGTTCTTCTGTCTTTTTTTTGTTCCACTGAAACTAATCCTGATTGTGTATTGTGGAAAAGAAGAAAACCCAGGTGATGATGGCTTAGGCTATCGAGTAGTTACAGAACTTTCTACAGATTTGCAAAATAAAAATTATCATTTGTATTATGATAACTATTTTAGTAGTGTAAAGCTTTTCAAAGATTTGGAAAAAAATGGCATTCGAGCTTGTGGAACTGCGCACAAGCCGTAAAGGTTTTCCTGATGACCTAAAAGGGTTTAAAAAAATGAAGAGGTGATTCTAAAATCGGACAACAAAAAAATCTAACAGCTGTTGTGTGGCAGGACAAAAAACAAGTCAATGTTTTCTCCACCCTTAGTGATCCTGTAGATATCCAACTAGCAGACAGGCGAAGTGGACAGAATGTGTTGCGAATTGGAGGTGTAGATCATCACGACCAGCTCCTGGCATGCTATCCTGTAGGCCGACCTTCAAAAAAGTGCTGGAAATATCTTTTTTGGTTTTGGCTCAACTCTGCAATTGCGAATGCTTTCATATTAGAGAAATCCTCCAGCACCAAAACATTCGTGAAGAAACGCAGAGTTCACCTCGATTTTCGCCTGGAATTGGTGTCACAACTGCTGAGTGGTTTTAGCAGTAGAAAAAGAAAAAATCCAGAGGCCTCCCAACACGTATTGCTACAACCCCAACATCAGTGGCTGGACATCTTAGTGTTAGACTGCCTGGTCTTCGAACAACTTGTAAATATTGTACAAAAACAGGAAACAAAAAAGGGAAGGAAACTGTATATTGTTGCCAAATTTGTCAAATTCATTTGTGTAAAGTTGATTGCCACATGGCATACCATGCATCAGCGATGTAGGAAGGTAAGGGCATAACGCAGCAATAAAGAAGCAACAAATGGTGTACAATTTTGTGATTTATTTATGGTTTTTTTTTAATTTTTAATTTTTTTTTAAATTTCTACTTTAAATTGCCAAAACATAATTATTTATCAGTCCATTTACATTTTTGAGGTCATATTCTTGAAGCCTGGACATTTTAGAACAAAAAAAAAACTTGCTATTGTGCATTATGAATAGTTTACGAGTTATAGCCCAATTTCTAATGTGATGCGTGATTGTGGAGAAACTGGCAGTTTTCACTGAGGAAATGGGGTAGAAAATACTCGTAAACGCGTGCGAAGTAAAGGGTTATACTCATAACAACGTGAATTTAGACCTATAAATTTAAACTACGATGTTATGCATCGCATCTATTGAAGGAGGGGGGGGGGACGAAGTGTAATGCTCAGAATAAACATTTGACTTTGGGAAGTGGACTGCTATTTACAAGGCATGATTTTATCGAAGGAAAGCTAGTTTGTTTACGTTTTTTAGAGGTAGCTTTCCCCTCTGAGTGGAGGGGAATTGAATGCAGTGTTTTGGTTGGACGGGAATTAGTGTGGCTGCATTGACAAAGGAATTGCCGACTTGGGAGCGGCCTGGAATGGAAGTGAAAGTGAGTTTTAAACTCATAACAACGTGAAGCTAGTTTGTTTACGTGTTTTAGAGGTAGGCTACGGTCGGAGTTTGGATGGAGATGCTATAAAAAACAGACATAAAAGGTTGAGCTCCGGTAGGATTCATGGCAAGAAGTTAAAGTTACCAAAGTGCTTTTAGTGCAAAAATGAAATGATTAAAGACCAGCTTAGTTTTCAATATGCTATAACGCATTTAGGTTAGATTTTGTTGTTTGCAGAAGCAGACAAGGGATTTTAACGTCGGTCATTTTTCATAGTTAAAATACGTCGTCACCTGTTTAGAATAAAAAATATCGTAAGTTTTACATGTATGTGAGGTTAAGTACCATTGCAGTGGAAGCCCCTCCTACAACATAACTAAGCTAGTGGTGTTTAGGCTTTATGCCTGAAAGAATAAATTACAAAATGTACAATTTTGGCGTTTTTAAGTGAGATCGCCATAAAGACGATATTCTTCTTGAGTTGAAGAGTTCTGCCCTCAGGTTTTTGGCTCGGCAGTGTTGAGGTGTCCAAACCACGAATGTCTAATACAAGACCTTGTTCACATCTGTAACTTTTCGTAAGACTTTTGGCTAAGCAGAAAGTCGTACGTTTCGTCCTTAAAAAATGGCGACACACCGCATTACAGCATAACGTAGCCATCTTCTGTAGCCAACTTTACCTTGGCCACAAGAAAGTCTGTCACGTTTCGACTTACAACTGACGACAAAACAACTCTTTTCCCAGTGAACGAACTAGGCTCTACTATTTTACTTGAAACCACATCCATAAAAGCACCTGTATCCAGCAAGTAACTACCAGGCTTTCCATTAATTGTACATTTCTTACATAAATGGCTATCCATCGACTGTGTACCACTTTTACCTTTAAAAGAGCTAATAGTCTAGCGGCCAAGGGCAACAATCGTGCACTTCTGGAAAAAAGCATGAAACTTTCGGAAATTATTTCATAGATCAAGAACAACATTTTTGGATATGGTGCCCACTGACGGCACTTCCGGTTTAGCGTCATGACGTCATCAAAGATGGCCGCCACCGATTTTAATTTTGTATAGCTCGTTGGAAAGATAAAATTATAACTAACCAAAAATGTCCTACGACACAATAACACAACTTGCACAGGTTAAGCAGTACAGCCTCAGGAACACGATATAGCGTGAAATGTTGTAAAAACACGAAATATAACTATTTGAACCTTAAGCTGTAAATTTTCTTTTCCTTGAACGTGATCTGTATTTTATTTTAAACATCACGTTGACATCGAAACGTATGAATCCTAACTGGAAAACTGTTATAATACAACAATGGAATGAACAAGAATTTTAAAACTCAACTGTTTGTCGATCAGAATGTCATGTCAGGTTGTCACTGCTAGTCAAAACCCATAACTGAACCTGGCGACTATCCCGAAATGGACATGCTTAGCATGCTTAGGAATATCTGAAAGGTGGAGATCTATTCTTGCCATGAATCCTAACCGAAATTGTTTAAATTACACAGGGACTGTCCTACACCCATTTAAGGTGAAGAGGTAATAGCGTAGCGGCGAAATGGCATGATGAATTTCGAATTCGAAATGCTCTTGGAGCCCTGTAATAGCCCGAAATAGACATACTTAGGATTTTCTGAAAGGTGGGATCTATTCTTTCCATCAATGCTAACCGAAATGGGACAGGGACTGTCCTACACCCATAAGATCCTATCTGAAAGGTGGAGATCTATTCTTGCCATCAATCCTAACTGAAATTGTTAAAATTAGACAAAAACTGCCCTACGCCCATTTAAAGGTGAAGAGGTAATGGTGTAGCGGCGAAATCTTACGGTGATTTTCGAATTCAAAATGCTCTTGCGAGGCCCGAAATAGACATGCTTAAGATTTTCTGAAAGGTGGGGATACATTCTTTTCATTCATCCTAACCGAAGTTTCTTGGCTTAAATACAAATATGAGCATTGCAATGGTACTTTGAAATTGAAACAAGCCACTACACGAACTACAGCTGCACCTTAAACGGGCGTAGGATGGTCCCTATCTAAGCTAAACAATTTCGATTAAGATTGGTGGAAACAATAGAAAATACGAAGCATGTCCATTTTGGGGTATTATAGGGCTCGCAAGAGCATTTTGAACACGAAAATCACAACAACAACCAATTAAAAAAAAAAAGGATTCGTGGAAATTAAGGGTGATATACGTTAACACGATTTTGGGGTTCAACGGTTGATTTTATGTAAAAATGTATATCACCTTTCTTGTCAAGAATTGTTTGCTGAACGTTTTTGCTTCACATTACGCTTTTGATTTGTTGAGACGTCGTCAAAAATAGTAGTTACAGCCCAACATTCCTCTCCCCCCTCTCGGGGGGGGGGCTAAATCACCACCTCCTCTCTAGGGGGGTCTACCTGTTACCATAACTATTTTTTCATTTACCCTTCATGTGCATCCATACCAAATTTCATGATTTCACAGACAGTGAACAATTAACACCACAGCCAGTATACTATGTTGTATGATGTGCAGTAATAATTCATCTTGTAATAATACGGCAACGGTACCATCTGTTTAACATTGTTAGGAATTGTTGGAAAGGGAACGAAATTTGGAACAATTCGTACGATAGGGCTTAATGTTTTTTATTAGCTAATTTGGCTGTTATTTTAATTCAAATGTGATAATACCTATTGAAAATCAATTTAAATTTACATTTTTTGAGCTGTACCCCCTAACTTGCAGAAGCTCTGTTAATGTGTCATAGGATCTTATTTGTGGCTTACAAAATTATCTTTTCAACAAGCTATAGAAAAATCGAAATTGGTCTACTGGTTACCAAGATACAGCTGTTGATATCAAACTCTATAGTGAATCTGTGACGGCCATCTTTGATGATGTAATGAGGGCAAACCGGAAGTCATACATGTGGGCACCATATCCAAAAATGTTCCATTTGCCATGTAAAGATATTCTGAAACTGTCATACTTTTTTCCAAAAGTGCACGATTCGCCTAAAATTTGGCTCTTAGCCGCTAGACTGTAACTCCCTTTCCACTGTGTACACCAGGCAATTGAGTACATACATTTCCCACTGAGGCTTTGGTACCATTGTCGGGACAATCTCTTTCAAATGCGAGTTCGAGCTGCAAATGTAGCACTTACGTGGCACGTCCGCCTTTAAAGGCGCTCTCCTACCAGACTGATTATTGTCGTTAGCTTGTGGCGTTGCTTGCGCATTGTTAGCCGAGGCTGTAGTACCATTGCTCGGACCATTATTACCTGAACCATTTCTAGTACCACTATTGCTATTGTTACCATTACCATTGTTACTGTTCCCATAGTTACTAGTACCATTCCCTTGGTTGCCTCCACCATTTTGCGAATTACTGCTCCCTCCATTGTTTCTGTTACCTTTACTACCTTGATAACCATTACCATTCCGATACCTGCCATAACCATTACCATTGTTACCTCCTGCACAGTAATTATTTCTGCCCTGTGGTCCGCCGTTTCCATTGTCAGAACCACTCCCCTGTCTTAGAACTGCTTCTTGGCGATTAGCGTAGTAATCGTCTGCAAGCGAAGCTAAGTTCAAAACAGACTCTTGTTTACCCTTATCAATAAGCCAATCCTTAAAATTACCTCCCACTCTATACCCTCCCTTTTTTTTGTCTCATTTTGCTCCACCTGTAGCCTCATGTTTTTAATTCTAGCCTCCCCTTCTAACCTCATGTTTTTAATTCTAGCCTCCCCTTCTAACCTTATTTTCATAATTTCCGCCTCCTTCTCCAACTTTTCTTTTTCCCAAGCTACTCTTTCCCTCCTTAATTCATCAGCAAACCTTTTATTTCTCAATTCAAGCTCCCTAGCAAATTTCCTTTTATCTACTTCTACTTCTGCCCGATTTTTCTTCTGAACCTTCTCTCGTTCCTCTCTTTCTAATCTTAATCTTTCACCTGCAATCTTATTTTATTTAACTCTGCTTCAAAAGCTAACCTCTTTTTCTTCATTTATAACCCTTTTTGCCTCCTCTACAGTTTTAATAGCTTCAAGATCATCCACCAACAAAGTTTCTCCCTCCAACTCACCTTTAAACATAGCCAGAATTTCACTTTTTCGCTTAGGTGCATGCAACTCTAATTCCTCGCACACAGCTTCCAAATCAACCACAGTTTTATCACCTAGCAACTCCATTGTAAAATTACCTAAGTAACCAACAATCAAAAAATAGCACCAACACGCACAACAGATCCCGCAAGCTTCAAACAACACTTTTTCCCCAAACGCCCTAATACCAAGGTGTAAAAAAGTTTGCCACAGCTCACCTGTTGCCGCGTTTTGGAGACGCTGCCAAGACGACTTCTACATCTAAACTGACGAACCCAGGCTAGCACTGACGATGACTTCAAACTATTTCGCTTCGTCCATTACCGGAATTCGCCGAAATTTTCCTTCTCACACGACGAAGTGCAGCATTACCGCCCACTCTCGCTGATAGGAATGTTCTCCGTCCCTCGTCCAGTCGCAATCTTGTCTGACAGCTCAGCCTTTCCGTCTCTTGACTCGTCTTTCTTGAACAGCAGGAAGCCCCTTTAATCTTCCTCCCACGATGGTTGCCGCCAAAGTCGAAATTCTGCCATGGAAAGTGAACCCACTGAGTTGGAGAAGCTCACCACTACTATCTAAGTTGACATTACCGCCGACTTTCGATGCAGCTGTGTCCCTTTAACGTGAAAGTTCGGATGTACGCCTATTGATGCAGCATCCTGGCCGTGGAAATCCGAACAAACCGTTGCCACCAATGTAATTACTTTACACTTGATGCAGACGTAATTTGCTTCACCACTGCCAATGTAGACACAATGGCAGCACCCTGACCGTGGAAACTCGAACAAATCGACATGAAATCCAGCCGCTTCCTTGACGTGAAAGTCCGGCTACACCGCTGCCACGAATGTAATTTCAAGGGTTCACTGCAGACTTGTTAAATTCAAACTTCTTTACTTTCTCCTTAAACATAACGCAATTTACAAAATAAACATTTAACAATCCGCACACGAATCAAGAAATTGTCCAACAAGACAGTTTGTGCATAGAGTTCTGTCCTTGCTGCGTGCTTGTTGGGAAAGACTTTCTTTCGCGCCAAACCATCTTCATTATAAGGGCTCGTTCCCGCCAAAATATGGAAACACTTTCGGTGAAAAGGAACGCACGTGTCTCGTACGTGGAAAATGTAGCCAAAGACCCGGCATTCCAAACTTGGCTAATGTTTCCTTCATCGTTCGAGTAGAATCACGTAATTAGCCCTAATTACAGTCATTAGGTAATTACGGTCAAGTCCGCAAGCAAGAGATGGCAACTTTACAAGGGATAAAAACTGATTTACCTCATTCAGGCTGGGAATGGGGAATCTAACGTTTTTTCAAGCGTTGTTGCCCTTGCTTAAAGCACTGCAGTTCTGTGCGATGGAGCTGGTTAATAGCTTGTGGCAGGTGTAGTTGTTGCAGATTATTGTCGATGCGACAACGTTACAAATACAGGCATTGTTGTCAATGAATGACACGTGACGGGTAGATTAAAGTTTATCCTCGCAGTTGAATTACACTCTGAACTGATGGTGTGGTCACCAATTCTCAGTGAAGTGTTTGGGTGCCCCTACAAGATTTATTGAAACGGGCCCAACTAGAGGTTGTAGCAGCCGCTAACGCAGTCCCATTATGTAGACTCAATATTCCAGCGTAACGTGGTGTCCCACCCAGGCGAGGCAGGGGATGGGGCCGTGGCTCGTGGTTTTCCTTTTTCCCACTGGTACGGAAAACTTATGACTAGGCCAAAGGAGTTTTGGTATGGAACACGTGGAGTGTCCCGGTCCCTCTGTTAGAGCAGAGGGTAGCTAGTTTTTTTTTATTCTGATATTGTTTTCGGTGTAAGCGCAATATTCATCGGGGGAAAGTGGCCCCTTCGGTGAGGCCCGTGGATATTTCCAACCAGGGTCGGCTGGTCTCAGAAGTTTTGGTTTCTTATAAAATGCAAGGTGAGCAGTAGTGCACAGTTTATCTGCATTAGTACTGGTCATTGTGAACTCAGACTTAAAGCCCCTTACAGAAAAATTTGGTCACGGGTGGGATCAAACTGGGGCCTTTTTGGCACCAAGTTTATTGGCCCCACTAGGTTCCCAGGTGTGCCTTTTATAAAACATACGGGACCAAATTAATGCCTTGTGACTTAGCTGTTGGCCCAAATTTGTGACCAACTTAGTTCTAATCCCTTAACCCCAAATCATAACCAAGAAAGGTCCAGAAAATTTGGTCCCATGACCCGAAACTGTGGCCAAAAACGAGAATATTGCTGAGCATTGGGTCCTTGTTTCAGAATCGTGGCTAAAAAGGAGTTAGCCACCTTGGCCCCTTGGTCCTGAATCATGACTTAGCTAGGCCATGACACAACCAAAAAGAAAAGGAATAAGACAGTTGATATTTGAATTCTGTTATATTATTTTCATTTTAGATATTTGTGTTACCATTCCTAAACTTATTTACATTACAACACACATACAAGTGTAACACTACATTATACATTTGGTCCTACAGTAAGCACTTTTCCCTCTACTTACCTTCTCTTCCATCATCCATTGCTGTACTGACATGTTTGCTGTAGTCTGTAAATCTTATATAGGCACTTTTCCTTTAGAGCTTAACATTATGGGAGTTTTCCATTTTATTGATTTTTGCTAAGTTAAGCACAGTTTGACTTGGTTTAAACAATTAATTGGCATTAATTGCTTGACACTACAGAAACCATTTTTTATGCAAGTAAAATCCACGCAAAATTAAGGAAGTGTCAATGACATTCTTAACAATAAACAGAACTTTGCTTCCAAATTAAGCCCTAATTACTCTATAACTAAAATAAAGATACGAAATTTGAATAAAATTTAATAAACAATAAGATCATTTTTGCAAACCTAACATTTAATATTTTGGTTGCCAGAACTTTTCAGATTTTTTTTTTCAGTCTCAATTGGTCCCATGTGCATAAAGTTGATGGTGATAATCCAAATTTTGGACAAAAGAGTTGTGCTTGCATTCCTGAAAAGTGGCACAGTATGGCTTTCTACAAATAGAGTGTTGTATACAATGCTTTTCAGTTTATCTTACATTATAAATCAAAGTCTCATAGCAGGAATGAAGCAACCCCCCGGAAGGGGAACTGGACTGTCTTGGTAGCCCTATTGCGTGTTGTTCCCCCAGCAGAGTAACAACTAAAACACAGCTTAATGCAAGCACAGGAATGGACGTGTTTATTAGGCATCCAGACCTTATATAATAAATTGTCATGTGACACAGTGATCGTGTGTCACATCTATGGTGAGCTGTACCACTCAATTACATGGTTACATGTTATCGCACTCCTACTAGTTGGTTAGTCTAGGTTAGGGTTAACAAAAGCTAAACAAGGATTGCTAACTATTTGATGCCACATGTGACGACACCACACTAACGACAGAGAAATAAAAAAACTGAAAAAAAATTCCTAACTTCCTGAAACAAAAAGAAACAATTAGATGTATTTTTTTTTCTATAACATATATTTCTATTGTAAGTCACTGTCTAACCTTATGAAGAAATTTTACCTTAAGAGAGCAAGGGAGCTATCAAATCGCTTTCGTAGAAAATTAGCTTGTACACTTTTTTGAAGGCTAAAAAAAAAACTTAAATGTAACATTCAAAACTCGAGAGAAAAATTTTTTTGAGAATAGCCTGTGAAACGGTTGGCTATCTTAAATTTACAGTTTTAACATATTTGACATTTTACTTGCTTTATTTTTACGCTATAGACAATGGCAATGTTCAACAATTTTTATTAATGCTGCGATTTTGAATTTTGAGGACTTCAGGTTGAGAATTTTGCTGAATTTTGAAGAATAATTTTCCAGACTTTTGCAGCACTTCAGATATTGTAGCATATTCTGGCTGCAGGGACGGGTCGGTAATGTCGGGCGGAATTAACTTATGAGATGGGTTGGGGTGAAGGATGGCTCAGTGATGGAACGAAATTACTATTGAAACAGGAGTTGCCATTGATGTTAATTTAATGTTCAGTTCTAGGATGTTTGGGCTCGCCTGTCATGACATTATCCCTGCCAATAATAATACTAATGGGATGAGGGTGATTGTAGTGAATGATTTGGGGCCATGAATGGTTAAATTTGGGCAGTTGGAGGACTAATGGTGGACAATTTCTAATATGTTTCGAAAGAGGACTTACTTGGTTACAGGAAAGAACAGAATGAGGGTTGGAGATTTTACTATATTGTTACCCTAGCACTGAGCTATTACATTGTTGGCTAGGCATTGCACCAGTTTACAATCTTATATTATAGGGTACACAAGTTTTACATTGTTGTTCACTGTATTGTCACTGTATTGTACAGAGAGTTATTGGAGGAAAAAGGCAAACTGAGAAAGTGGTCTGCCAGGCAAGGTCGATTGAGTCAAAGTAGCATAAGACCACCGTGAGTGCAACGTCCAGCAGGGCTGACGAGTGTCAGGTCACCTTGGCAGATCAATCCCTACAGAATGCCCCCCCCCCCCCCCCAAATGGTTGGCTGAGGTGGCTCCGTACACCGAGTTCTGCAGACGTACTTTGAACGAGAACAGCATTTTAGAAATACATAATAAACATACAACTTCAGTACACAGCCGTGGGTCAGGAGCAAGGAATAAATCTAAAAAGACTTGAGACTTATGAGACGGAGATACGCCAAAATTGTTGCGCACCGTCTGAAGATTAGCTACGACTAAAAATAATTAGCTCCACCTAGGTTCCGGCAAATTACTGGTACGGTAAGAACCGTCCAAATACCTAGGGTTTACTATAGGACAGCGTTTATTTATTGAATTCAAGCAGAAGATACGTTAAAGATTTGACCAACTTTTTTTATTTAAGTAGTGACTAAGGGGCTTTGGACTACGCCCCTATGCACACGTAAGTCACGGTTCACAAGTATAACTAGAGTGATATACATGTGTCCTCTCAATTCGGCCTAAGTGCTGAGTCCAAACGTGTCAAAAATAATGCTAATAAGGAAAAGGAAGCATTACAAAGTTGAAATCGCTTAATAAAAGTCGATTCCAAAAATAGATTGAATTCCAAAAATAGATTAAATCCAACAAGTATGGGGTACAGATCATACCAAATGTGGTAACGAGGGTTACCAGATGAAAGAGTATTTTAATACTGATAAAAATTATAGCGCTGATATGAGTCAAGTATTAACATTCAATAATTCAGAAAATGCATTCGTAATTAAATTAATAGTTAAGCAAATCGCGGAAATTCATAAATGCAAATACCCAAAAGATCGATTCGAATAGTACAAATGAGGCGGCATCAAGATATAAAAATGTAGTTGGCATCCAGATAAAATAAATACAAGTCATCCATCCACAACAACGATGACAAACCTACGATCAGTCCGTCAATTGTTACGTCGCCGGCATTAATGACGTCATGCCATCGTCTCAAAGAAGAAGACAGACATTACGTGAACAATGCTGCTTCTCAAACAAGAAACCACGCACCTGTCACACAAATTTAGGAAAATGGTAAGATAAATGAGAAGTTACAAGGTTCTAACTGTTGTGTAATGTCAACAAATAACAGAGTTATGACAGAATATAATTTCTAACAAGTGCACAATATATCTATCGTAGTTGGAGTGCAAAGCCCATCGTGACAAAACGAAAATTTGGGCCATCCGGTACTCAAGAAAATGGCGGGGCGGCCAGACGCAAGACCAAAATCAATGCAGCATCAAATCTGACAAAAATCATTTCTAACGGTGGATAATTTTAAGCAGTTCTGCTTGCAACATTAAAATTAAATTTCGCTATATAGCTAAAATGGGACGTATTTATATTTTAATAAAAGTTACTTTTTTTGGCCTAAACTTTCACTTTCCAACATCTTATTTTTCTGTTTAGCTGATGCACCAAAAACTGCAGGGACGGGTCGGTAATGTCGGGCGGAGATGGGTTGGGGTGAAGGATGGCTCAGTTATGGAACAAAATTACTATTGAAACAGGAGTTGCCATCGATGTTAATTTAATGTTCAGTTCTAGGATGTTTGGGCTCGCCTGCCATGACATTATCCCTGCCAATAATAATACTAATGGGATGAGGGTGATTGTAGTGAAAGATTTGGGGCCATGAATGGTTAAATTTGGGCAGTTAGAGGACTAATGGTGGACAATTTCTAATATGTTTCGAAAGAGGACTTACTTGGTTACAGGAAAGAACAGAATGAGGGTTGGAGATTTTACTATATTGTTACCCTAGCACTGAGCTGTTACATTGTTGGCTAGGCATTGCACCAGTTTACAATCTCATGTTATAGGGTACACAAGTTTTACATTGTTGTTAACAATTGTTCATGACAATACAGTGTACAGAGTTGTTGGAGGAAAAAGGCAAACTGAGAAAGTGGTCTGCCAGGCAAGGTCGATTGAGTCAAAGTAGCATAAGACCACCGTGAGTGCAACATCCAGCAGGGCTGATGAGTGTCGGGTCACCATGGCAGATCAATCCTTAACATGGCTACAGTTTCGTTGAACATCTACATCTTAACTTAAGTGGCTTTACTTTGGCTCCATGCACACACAAGTCGATGTTATCATGAAAATAAAAAAACATATAAGATTAAAACCAAGGAATCTGTTTTCCTTACGAATAACAAGTTACGAGCACATGTTTGTCTCACGACAACAATTAAAATTTACCTTGTTAGTTCAGGGCACACATAACAGAAACGCGACACTTTTGCCAGCACGGCACAATTTAAAAATAACCTATTAGGCTAACGAATAACTAAATTTACAAAACAACGAAGTTACAGTTGCATTAGTGCGTTTTTAATTTACAAATTCAAACGGTTAGGTGCTTTTTTTTAGTCGTTTGTGACGTCCTAAATCTGGAGAACGTTTTTTGGTTTCGGTTTCGGAAACAATTTCTTGAATTGGAGAAATCACTTTCCGTTTGGATTTTTTGTTTACTGGTTTTGGAGTCTGCTGAATAGTGGCGGACTCTATGGCGCTATTATCATTGTTAGTTTCCAAATCTCGTCCAAAGAGGGACGATGAAGCGCTGTTGTGCGGAAACAAAAATCTTTTTCTACGACACATTCATCGGAGACACCGCCTACTTGCTGGTCGGTGATTGGTTGAAGGGAAAGACTGTCATGATAATGACGTCTGTCTGCTTTCGATTGGCTGGGGCAGCTTTAGTGCGTGTGCACTCAGGTGACTTTAGGATTGACCTTGCCGAAGGTTTCAACAAACTGGCAGGACGGGAACCAATTGATTTCCTCGTGCGATAATTAGGCGTGTCAGCTACGTGACTCGGCTTGACGGTGGAAGAATGCTTGTATTCAGGGTAATTAACGGGCGGATTATTCATCGCAAAGTTCGGTGTATTTCGTGATGCGTCTGGCAAACTATCAGGATTTAGACTAGACAACGGCTCGCTAGAAATTACCGCGTGTATCGTATCAGTGCTTTCTACAACTCTCAATCGTAAGTGACATCTTGCCTTACGCACAATTAGGTTAGCTTGTGTTAGTACATTATAGATTTCATGTGGTAGTTCGGCATTTATTATACCGAGAAGCCATAACTTATCAGACGTGCGGCTGAAGTTACGGTACCACACGGGCATGTTTAATGTAAACTTAACCAACGTTTTATTTTGCGAACTAGCAATTTGTTTGTGTTGACGTTCTTTCACTTTCGCTATTGGATCGGGAAGTCGTAAATCAAGTCGTGATTTAAACTCACGGTTAAAATAAAGTTTTGCAGATGTTGCTTGAGTGGTAGTACTTAGTGTAATTCTACTAGATTCTATAAATGCGTTAATACTATCTTTTACTCCAAGACCATCCCTTCTCGCAGCCTTTGTTAATTTTCTGGAGGCAAAAGCTATTGGTCTGCTCTCACCGTTAGGCATTATATGCATCAGGCTCGAACCTATTCCATACGGACTTGCGTCGCAAACCAGCTTAAGCTTTTTAGGGTCATAATGAACCAGTATCTTTGATTTAACAAACGTCTGATAGGCCATTTACCCAGGGCGAATAACTTGGCCCTGTTAGGTGACGAATACCCTTTGACTTTAGCCAATCTTGAAACAAACTCGAGCACCATTGTGAGCCGTTGTCCGTAACAAGTACGTCAATTAAGCCGTATTCGGCAATGTGGGTATTCATGATACCTATCACTTTTTCGGACGTTATGGTTTTCATTTTGTGTACAAATGGGATTTTACTATGGGCGTCAACCATGATTAAAAACGTGTAATTATCTACAGGCCCACAAAAATCTGCGTGAAAACGTGCATTTGGTTTGAGCGGGTACTCCCAGGTATTTTTAGGACCTGGTGACTGGTTTTCTTTGAATTCTTGGCAGTTTGCACAAGATTTTACCTTACGTTCAATTGCGGCTTCCATAGAAGGCCACCAGATCTTTGCTCGTGCGAGACCTTTTAACTTAACAATTCCTAGATGGGAACTATGTAAGTCTTTAAGCATTTGTTTGTGCAAGGCTGCAGGAATTATGACTCGGCATCCCCAAAATAAAGTATCCGATTCTACAGTTATTTCAGTACGCCTGGTAAAATATGGAAGTAAATCCTGGTCGTCACAATGACTGGGCCAGCCATGGTGAACGTATCTAAATACTTTGCATAGAATAGGATCCCTACGACTTTCAGCAACTAACGTTTCATTTAAAACTGGTAAATTAGAAATGGTTTCTAGTGCTAATACATTGTACTGCTCCTCAGCCTGTTCAAATTCTTCATCATTGGGGAGGGGGAGACTTGACAATGCATCAGCTGTTACATTTTCTTTTCCAGGAATGTGCTGAAAATCATAGGAATACCCGTTCAGAAGGACTGCCCAACACTGAACCCTCGCTGCTGCCATTTGGGGAATACCTTTTTTGGGACCAAAAATCCAAAGAAGAGCCTTCTGGTCGGATTGAAGGATGAACTTTTGCCCATAAACGTATTCGTGAAGTCTTTTCACCCCCCAAGCTACACTTAAAGCTTCACGGTCAAAATGGCTATAACCCTGTTCTGCCTTTGTTAATTTTCTGGAGGCAAAAGCTATTGGTCTGCTCTCACCGTTAAGCATTATATGCATCAGGCTCAAACCTATTCCATACGGACTTGCGTCGCAAACCAGCTTGAGCTTTTTAGGGTCATAATGAACCAGTATCTTTGATTTAACAAAAAGTTCTTTAACTGTATTTACAGCCTTGTCACAATCCTTCCCCCAGATCCATTTAACTTTGGGGCTTAACAGCCTGGTCACCGGGGCAAGAATATGTGCCAAGTTTGGGAGATAGTTTGAATAGTGGTTTACGAAACCTAAGACACTTTGCAACTCCTGTATGTTAGTCAATACGACGTTTAGCCCCCGCATCTTGGAGTGCAGTCAAAAGTTGGTTTAACGATTCGTCATGGGATTTCCCCTTGCCACTGAACAAATGTCGTCGTAGAACGGCATGCACTTAGGAATTTTGTTATTGACTTGTGTCATAACACGCTGGAATATTCCTCGACTTGGGGCAAGGCCTAAAGGCACTCTAAGCCATCTAAAAAGTCCTAGTGGCGTGTTAATCGTTAAAGCAGCTTGGGACTCCTTATCCAACTCTATTTGCAGGAACGCATCCTTCAAATCTATCAAACTAAAGATATCACTGCGTGATAACTAACTAAATAACTCTGCGGCTGTGGGAACTGGGTAATGGTCCACCTCTAGCTGAGGATTAACGGTGGTTTTGTAATTCCCGATGACACGTATGTCACCGTTTGGTTTATGAACTATGACCAGAGGGGTCGCCCATTCGGAAGTTTCGACAGCCTCCAGAATACCCAGCCCAACAAGGTGCTGAATTTCCTGGTTAACTCGTTCTTTTAAAGCAAGGGGGACAGGGCGAACTCGGCGGTAAACCAGTTTCGCATCAGCCTTTAACTGTATTTTGGCTTTGTAGTTTTTGAATTTTCCAAAGCCAGGGCCAAAAAGCTCTGGAAGCCCGTCTTCAATCTCCTTAGTGTTAACCACAGATGGGTTTAACTTAACTTTTTTAACCTGTTTAACTTTAGTTTGGAGATCAAAAAATGTAATGATGCCACCGTACATCATTCCATGGCCCATCCTCTCAGCTCGCCAAAGCCGCGCATGCACGCCCTCACCCTGGGCAGTCGAGGCAGAACACGAGAGGTGGCCAGTTCAAGAGGACATGGTCAGGGCCCTCTCCTGCAATAAACCCATTCTTAAACGATAATCGAGCTTCTTTTCAATGCTGGCAGGAGTCCGTAAGGGCTTCCTGTCATGTTCTGGCGCCCGAACAGGGAAGTACGCTCATTGTTTTGAAGTACCATGACAGTATTTTCTTATGCTTACGGTGTTTCCATTTGTGCTTTTGTCGCTTTTGTTGACGTCGATACAGTCTCTTTCGGTTGAGTTGGTGATCGTTTGCGGTTCTCGATGTTTTTACACTGGTGGTCGTGACTGCTGGCGTTTTCGCTTCACTGTGCGTTGCCGGTTCGGTGGTGTGTTGGCCTACCGTGATTGCCGCTTCGGTCTCGGCTGGCTCAACGCTGTTGGCCGTGTACTGGTCGGAGGTTTGAAGCACTTTAACGATCGCTGGGATTATGTTCGTATTGACGTTTTCGTTGATGGACGCGATCATGAATTTCGCTGCCGTTGTGCTTGCTGCTCTTGCTTGGATTATTGTTTCCCTGTGATCGAAAATTGGCACAACAAGTTTGTAAAATTGCATGCTGGTGTGAAGACGACAATAGTTGCCGTAGTACAGGTTTTCTATCCCTATCAGTAGGTTTTCGAGATAGCGGTACAGTTCTATCAGCGGTTCTGATCGCCATTTTTGGTATTCAGTGGTCCAGCAGTCTGTGCGCCTTAGGTAGTAGCTGCTGAATAGTGGTTGTTCGCCTCGTTCCAGTATCTGCAGCCATTCCTCGTACACTTGTGGTATTCGGAAGCTATTTCGGATCACCTTGCCTCTGACGGTGGTGATCGGCGTTACTTTCTGGCAAATTTTGGGCTGTAGGTGCCAAACAAATTCCGAAATTGTTACTACGAGATTGTCTATAGTTTGCAGGTACAGACCTGCTTGCTGTAGGCTGAGTTCACTGAGTTGAAGGATGGAGAGTGTAGTCCATACGTCATGGCTAAACGTGGGTAGAAAACGTGGTTTTTCGAAGATGGCGTCTCCCGGATGTCTTTGTTGTTGTCGGTAGGCTTGGCCGTTTTTTCTGTCCAAATTCGCGATCGGTTACAAATTTTTGCGTAAGTCCGAAACACATTGTCTAATTAGTGGCACGACACAGTAATTTTCACATTTGTGGGGATTTATCTTACCGTCTTCTTTGTTTGTAGTACGATTTTCGATGGTTGCCTCGTGGTCGCCTGAGGGCATGGATCGGCGCGGAGCGTTGGTTAACGGGATTTGCAGTTGATTTCAAAATGAATATTTCGTACCTTCGTTGTTCCAGGATTCTTCAGTTTGTTCGGGCAGCAGAACTTGAAGCCCTTACGGACTCCTGCCAGCATTGAAAAGAAGCTCGATTATCGTTTAAGAATGGGTTTATTGCAGGAGAGGGCCCTGACCATGTCCTCTTGAACTGGCCACCTCTCGTGCTCTGCCTCGACTGCCCGGGGTGAGGGCGCGCATGCGCGGCTTTGGCGAGCTGAGAGGGTGGGCCGTGGAATGATGTGCGGTGGCTTTATTACAAAAAGGCATCGTTTCCTACTCGAAAGACAGAAATCCAATCTTTGCCAAATAAATTCGACTTATAGTGTTTGGATACCATAGCATCTAAATGCTCGGTTTGGCCATTCACAGTTACTTCTAGGTTAACTAGAAACATGGCTAACTCCTCCCCTTCAGTGTAAGAGTTGATAGAGTATGGGCTATTTAGTAATGGCACATTTGAAAAGTATATGTTGTATGTTGTACCAGTCCATGGAGATGTCTGTTCCATCTGCACCAGAATCTTGTTCCATAAGTAACTCAATTCCGTTCAGAGTGACTGGAATGTACCATTTAGCTATTTTCATTTGGTTAATGACTACTTTGTTAGTTTGAACTGAAGCTGAACCTTGTTCAGTTATGCTGTTCACTCCGATGGTGTTATTTTGCAAGCGATAGTCCTCAACGGACTAATGTCACTACCCTCAGTTTCAGACTCACTAAATTCGTTTTTAGTCAGCAGATTAACCTTGTTGCGGTAGCCGTATTTATTTTTAGCCTTACTTTTGGGAGTAAAACTCTCGGATGATTTTCAGTTTACTTTAGGTGCTTTAGCACTAGGGCTATTTCTGCAAACTACCTTTATGTGTCCTTGGGTGTGACACCGGCCACAGATGTAATATTTGTATCTACATCTAGACTTTACATGGCCATCGTGTCCGCAGCAAAAACAAGTGATATCTGTACCGGTTTTAGGTCGAATTTCAGCTTGGTCTGCCTCTGCAGATTCCAGAGACAGAGCAAGAGACACAGTTTCAGATAAACTTGAAGTTTTCTTTAAAAGCTCCATTTGTATCCTTTCAGACAAAATACCACCAATGAATCTATCATGAATCATCTCACTGTTAATGTTCTTAATTTTGTCGAAATCACAATGTCTAGTTAGAAGCTTAAGAGCTGAAACATATTGATTTAAAGATTCCTCAGACTTTAGAGGTACAAATGTCAACTCACTCAACTGTTTCTGACGAATGTCGGCGAATTTTCAATCCAAATCGTGGATCTTCTTCAGGCCAAAAATATATTTACACTATTTACACGACATCTGGAACACACACTTTGACTACATCAAGGCTTCTTCGTCTCTGCTGTGTTCGTTTGTTTTGTGAAGTTTTATTGCTTTATTGCCCCTGTTGTGATTGGGCCAGTTTTGGGGTCAGTTTTGGTGCTTCGTGGTGCTACGGTTTTGTGGGTGATGGGAAGGAGAGCCTTGATTTGGCCGAAGGCACCCCTTGTTACGTTGCATGGTGGTGAATTTTGTGTGGCTATTGCGAGTGAATCTAGTGGCGAGCCTTGGATACAATTTCTTTTCGTAAAAAAAAGTCGGCATTCTCGAAATCGGGGTTATGTCCGGTGTCGACGTGGTGTACTGCCAGACCATAGTTTAAATCAAACTGTTGGACAGCGGCTTTGTGTTCGGAATTTCTTATTTTGACTAAGCGTTTTGTGTGCCCAATGTATGTAGTAGGGCATTTCAGGCACGGAATCCTGTAAACAACTTTGGATCTTAAGGCTATTAGAATGGGTTTTGATGGTGGTTTGAGGAGGGTTTTGATGTTAGGGGGTGTCGATAATTTGGTGTGGATGTTTGCTTCTCTAAGAATGCGGTGAATTAGTTCAGATACTGACTGTAGGTAGGGGATGGTGATGGTTTTTATGGGTGTTGCTGGCTCTTTGATATTATTGTTTTTGGCTTTTTGCGGTGGTGGAACGTAAAATGCCGATCTTTAATTCCTCAGACTTTTGAGCTCTTCTAAAGAATTTCATTCGTTCTGGCACCACAGAAGGAAACGGCTCCAAATCGTCTAAAATAGCTTTAACTAATTCAGCATACGAAAAATCTGTTGGAACCTTAGGGGAAATAATGTTTAAAATTTTGTCAAACATCACTCTCCCCACTGATGCCATTAAAATATCCAATTTATCTGCATCAGCAACTTTCTTTGCTCTAAAGAAATAATCTACACGTGTTGATTATTTGTCCCACGTATCACATTCATTGTCAAACTCAACAAACAGGCTAGACGGTTTTGCCATATCGTCTCAGTCTGTAACTTAGCACTTGGGCTAGAACTGGTGTTTATTATTAACTGCAACGTCAACTACGTCGTTTGCAAAAGTAACATCAGTAATGACGGCCACTACAGGTGGTACACAATTTCACCTGCAACTGACATACTTATGTCACAAGTAATAAGCCTTAACAAATTCCTACAATTAGTAAAATTAATTACTAAGCAACTCGAGACTATAATTGAATTGCCTAACATCTAAGCCGAATTCTAAATTCATAGCCTACCTAATTTTACAATTTGCTTGCCCAAAAAGTTTCATAATTAGGATTTGACACCATTATTTAATTTACTTCTCAAACAAAAAAAAAAAAAAAAACACCACCGGCGTAAGCAGCCTGCAAGCCGAACAAATTTCACTAAACTTAACTAGGTAATTAACTTGATAATAATTACCTCAGTGCCAGCCAGTGTAGAGAAAAGGCACATTGCTATGCTAAGGCCCAATTTATTTGCGTTTATTCTGCTTATCCTAATTATAGTAAGATAGGTGAAAACAGCCGACGCGTTGCTTCGGGAGACAAACCTTGTACAAATTATGCATTAGCAAAGCAATTTTTCTCACTGTTCTAGTAATTAAGGAACGAATTGTTAACTACAATTAAATTCGAACCACACAAAGTTCCACTCACTTAAACAACAGTTTTTAGATTTAAGATTTAAAATTAATTCCCATACCGGGCACCAAACTATTTTGCCTAAATAGTGAAATTGCCAACTCACCAAATTAGAGCTCTGAAGATGGTTGGTAGGGGGAATAATTAGATTAAATCTAAAATACTCTACTGGGGTGGCTCGTCGCCATTCTGGACTGTCTTGGTAGCCTTATTGCGTGGTGTTCCCCCAGCAGAGTAACAACTAAAACACAGCTTAATGCAAGCACAGGAATGGACGTGTTTATTAGACATCCAGGCCTTATATAATAAATTGTCATGTGACACAGTGATCATGTGTCACATCTATGGTGAGCAGTACCACTCAATTACATGGTTACATGTTATGGCATTCCTACTAGTTGGTAAGTCTAGGTTAGGGTTAACAAAAGGTAAACAAGGATTGCTAACTAGAGTGGGGGTGGGGAGTGAACTGTTATCATTATTCCATTAAGCATACGATTACGCATTAACTCAACCTAAAAGAGAATTTCTGGGAGTGTTTGCTATAACCATCCACATTCAACTACGTATAGCAAAGAGGAGGAAGGGAAGAAAACCAAGAGGAGAGGGAGAGGACGTGATGAAAGGAGGAGGGGAGGGTGTAAACGTGGTCTTTAACTTTAACTTATTAGTAGTGTCAAATCGCTCAGTAGGAGCATTACATGACATGAAAATTTGGAAGAATAACAACAACAAAGAAGTTCACAATTTAAAATTGCATTATGGCAAAGACAGTAATCCGTTTTTTTTTGTTTTTTTTTGACAAAAGTAACGTCGTCATACTGTTTGTGTATAAATAGTTCTATGTAATTATAATAACTGTAATAGTTATATAGTTAGATATACATTGTAAGAAAGCACATTTGAAGTGAAAATTCATATCATAATAAATTATTATACAAAAAAACAGTATATACATGATAGTCGATAGGCTGCCTACTAGATGCGAAAAGACATATAATTTGCAGCGGCAAATAAGCTGAACAGTAAATTCAACAACAATATCCTATTTGTGGGAAACAAATTCATCGAAAGCCATCCAGAACAATTTAATAACAATATCCCAATTACGGGAAACAAATTTTCCCTAAAGCCATTGAAAAAGTTACCGAAGAACAGTCCCAATTTAGCAAAGTTTTTATAATTTTTAGTATGTAAATTATGTTTAAAGAAAAAAATAAACGAGTTCTGGGTTTGAATCATTAATGTGGACATCGAAACGATTTTTGAACTGGTTAGTAGTAGGTGCCGAAACCACTGATTCGGGAAGGCTGTTCCAAAGGGGTAGGACACGAGGGAAAAAAGTGTGGCGAACCCATTCATGTGAATGGTACTGGTATTCAAGTTTGTAAGAATGGCCTCGAGTTGCCTGGTACTGTTGAAGGTGCAGTTTTTCTTGCAAGGTACGACCTCCATAGTTTTGCCTTAGAATTTTATATAATGTAATAATACCACCTCGGCGGAAATGCCACCAGATGGAATGGGTAGTTAAGGAACGCAGTCTTTCCGCGTATGGTTTGTGGCTCAGACCACATACTTTTTTTGTAAAGCGACGCTGCACCCTTTCAATTGCGACAAAATCCTTCTTTAAAAAGGGACGCCAAAAGTCCACTGCATACTCAATCGTTGGTCTAAATCGTCAAAGTAAAGTAAAAATAAGAGTGGCCCTAGGACTGATCCTTGTATAGTGCCACTTTTAACGACTTCAGGACTTGAGTGATGACCGCTGATAACCACAGCTTGAGTTCGGTTAATTAAACATGGTACGCTATTTACCAAAATTGTCCCTCGATTGTCAC
>JAHWFP010026244.1:65196-88952 GCA_023313725.1 Lithobius niger
GTGACAATCGAGGGACAATTTTGGTAAATAGCGTACCATGTTTAATTTCTGTTACCAAGTAAAACAATGAGCCTTTCGGCCTATCGTGTTGAGTTCGGTTTGTGATCCAATTTTTAATCCAATTTAGGATGGGCCCTTTGATGCCGAAAATGTGCAATTTATGGATTAGTAGGTCATGTGGTACCTGGTCAAAGGCTTTAATGATATCCATATAAAAAATGTCCACAGGCGTGCATGAATCCAGGTTAGTCCAGACATCAGCGTAAAACCATGGCGAAAACCATGCCGATTTAAATTTAGTAGTCCTTGTGATATGACAAATTCGAAAATGTGTTGGTAGAGTATATGTTCAAAAATTTTTCCTAATTGGGCTGTAACACTGATTGGGCGATAATTTTCTGGGCTACGGCGTGAACCTTTTTTGAAGATTGGAGTTATGGTTGCGTGCTTCCATTGTGGTGGGACAAAACCTTCATGCAAAAATTTGTTAAAGAGAGTTACCAGGGTTAGAACTAAACACTGTTCATATTTAATCAAAAAAGAAGCTGGGATTTCATCTGGCCCCGATTGCTTTGTTGGCAGTGAGACGTGAAAAAGCTAAGGTAACATTTTGCTTTGTAAAAATGAGTGGCGGACACGCGGGCAGTCTACTATTTCAACGAAATTTTTTTGGAAGGTTTGCCATACATTTATTTTCGGAAATTAAGCTGTTTTCGTTGTCAAGAAGTGGGCCAATACTAGCTTTATTTTTTTGACAGCTCTTAACATGCTGGAAAAATGATTTACTGTTATCTTTGGACAAGGACGCCAAATGTTTTTCGAAGTTTAATTTATCCAACTTAATTTTTTGTTTAACTTCGCGCGAGGCTCTTTCGTGTGTTTGTTTGAAGTACGTATACGAAACAAAGTACGTGCAAAACAAAGTCCACAGTTTATTTCGTTTCTTAAGCAATTTTAATGTGGAAGGGGTTAGCCATTTTGGATTTTGGTTTGTTGGTAATTGAGTTATGTATGTTGATTTAATTAAAAAAGAACCAACCTGTGATGAAAATTCCGACCACAACTCTTTAATTTTTACGGGAAAAATTTTGATCGGTGAAGCGGTATCGTGCCTGGGTTTTAGCGGGAGTTTTATTACCAAGTATAGTGTTAATTAGTAATACATCATGGTCACTTTTAGCATTTTCCCCGATATGCTCGATAGATTTCAAGAGCTCGGGTTCCGAGAAGAAAACCAAATCACGCTCGAGTGTAGTTTCAAGAAAGGCAGTGGCGTCGGGATCAGATGTCAACCTTTGCCAGTCAATATTCCTGTAATTAAAGTCACCGAGTAGGATAACATTTTTATTTGGAATTTCATTCTTAAGAAGGGAAATTAGCTTATTGTTTTCATGAGAGGAATTTGGCGAGCGGTAGACTACACAACGGGAAAATAAGTTTACCCCAATTTTTACCTGTACACAGGAGGCAGTTTGGAATTCGGTAACAAGAGATCTTTCGTAGGCAAAAATAGTGGATTTTACAAAAATCGCAGTGCCACCAACATAATGGTCACATCTGTCGTTTCTTGCTATCAAGGTGTAACCAGGAAATGGTGGGACAAGCGAGCTATTGGAAAACCAGGTTTCAGTGATTGCGAGAACATCAGGTTGGTAAGTTGATAAGTATGCACAAGTTTCGAGGTATTTGTTACCAAGGGAGTTCGCGTTGGTGTACATTATTTTAGCTTGGAATTCAGTCGAGTCTGTGGTTTCGGCTTCGATGTTGGAACACTCGGCTGTTTGGGTCGGACGGATCGGTCGATTACCCTGTGGGTAGCAAAAAAGGGACAGACTGAACTTGGTGGGCCTGGGAAGAATCAGTCAACAAAGTTGGGGGATTTGTTGAGTTTAGGCTTGGTTGATGCAACATGTTTGGTACGGACGGTGACATGACCACCATATCCGGTTCATTTGTGGACACAATTTTTCCCTTTTTTAATGCAACATTTTCCCCATCAAGTCTACGTTTAGCCAGTTCCCGACGGAGAAAACGATCCTCCTCTTGCTGCATACGGGTCAAGTCTGGTCGAACAAACACTTTGGAATACGTATCAGATTCTTCAGAATTTAATAGTATACTTTTCAACTCACGAGTTGGAAGAGTTATTTTAAGTGGGCGATTCCTTTTCACTGAATAGTTTCCCAAACGTTTGCCAGTAACGGTTGAGTCGGGAGAGTTGATATCCAAGAACTTGAATATGTGGTATAAATCGGCAGCAGCTTCATCTGGGGCAGGATCATCTTTTAAACCAAAAACAACAACATTATTTTGTCGTCACTGTCGTTCCATAACATCGGTTGCACAGTCTGAGAAATTTAATTTCGGAATAAGCCCCACGCATTTGATCAAGGTTCCAATCCTATTACCTAAATTTGAATACATTTCCAGCGAAGGTAGGGAGTTAAGTTTGTCCGACAGGTTTTTAATTTGACTTGTGTGGAGGTTTAACAGTCTAGAGGTATTTTCCTGTTCAGTTACAATTTTGTTTAAAGAACAATTAATTTGTTGTAATTGGGTTAGGACCAATTGGGACCCTGGGTCAGGATGGCCCATGTCCCCCTTGCAGAATTCACAGAACCATTCAATATCAACATTACTAGCATAAACATCATAGAGTTGTCGCGAAAGACCGCTGCACGCAATTGCATGCAGCCAGGTAGAACACCCTGTACACTGCAAATTATCTGGGTCTTCGTTTTTCACAGGTTTTGTACAAATCTTACATAGGGCGGAAGACATCTTAATACAGTATCGGTTGCACACAGTGGTATTTAAACAGTACGAACTGGCTTAACGTAGATAACACACAATTTTGTACACATCACTGCCATTTTGCCACATTTGGTGTCAGTGTATCGATCAATTTCACCTACCACAACCCTTCAGTTTACATTTGTAGTATCCTTACGATTTACTTCACGTCTCGTGCGCCAAGCAATTGAAAAGCACAATCAATAAGCGAACCTTTCTGTCACTCGTCAGGTGACTCCTGCTTGCACCAGACACAGCCAGGCCAAGAAGGATACAATTCCCGTCAAGTTCCACACTAATTGATTTGTTTATTGATCATTTGAACTGCTGAGTGGTATAATTATTTGTACTCTAGTTCAAACCGTCGACCTACACCCTCTCACAAGTTCGTCAAGGCCAAGCAAAAACGTGCCAATGGAAAATGTATCTGGCATATTTTTCTTATTTAATTGTGTTTTGCACAATTTAATTGGCGAGAAATTGCCTCATTTAGGCTGTTAGGTCATTTACGGTAGGTTTGCGGCAACTAACAGTAGGATGGGACACATTTAAATACTGGAAAAAAAAAACGTTTGGTACTTCGTGCGGGTTCACACTTCGTATTGCAAATCCTTACCGTGTCAGGCAACAGTCACCAAGTACGGTATGGCAGGTCCAAATGCGGCACAATTACGAAAATGTTAGACCCACTTCATGCCAGTTTCGCACTTTAAACAGTTCGTTTAACGACAATTGACGATATTCACACAAAATTGGTGCCATTCTGAACAGTTTGAGTCGGCCAGTTAACAAAAATTTCAATTTTACGGCGGAGCAGAGACAATGTGCGGCCGACCCGAACCGGAACCGGTCTTGCATTGGACACTCGTGGCCACCTTAATACCGCCGAGCAAAAACCTGAGGGCACAAGTCTTCGTTTTACGACGAACATTTTTTTTTCTTTAGCACTACCGCACCAAAAAGACGTCACTATATAAATAGGCATATCTCCATGGAAAACGCAGCAAATCGACCAATTCTTGCAGCCCTTCATAGAAGAACACATCCTCTAACTTTACACGGAAACAGATCCGTAAATTTCATCTCCATTAATAAATGGCATCACTAAGAAAAATCGCTCAAACTGAGCCGTAGCGAACTTCTTTTCCGGTCGTCATTTTCAAAAACCTGTATATTTTGTATTTTATTCTTTAAGGCATAAAGCCAAAATCATTAGCTTAGTTGTGTTTTAGGATAAGCATAGATGTATGGATACACACAATATTTTTTATTTGTAAAACGAGTGACGACTTACATTATTTATGAAAAATGTCCGACTGTTAAATATTCGTTTGTCTGCTTCTGCAAACAACTAAAATTAACTTAAATGCATTATAGCAGAATTAAATACTAAGCTGGTATATTTAATCTTTTAATTTTATGCTCAAAGGCACTTTAGTAAACTTAATTTCTTGCAATGAACCTTACCGGAGCTCTTCGTTTATGTTTGTATATTTTGACGGACCCAGTGTTTATTTTATGTTTATTTTTAATAGCATCTCCGTCCAAACTCCGACCGTAGCTACCAAACCAACGAAAACTAAAATCATGTCTTGTAAATATCAGTTTATTCCCAAAGTCAATGTTAATTCTGAGCTAACACTTCGTCCCCTCCCCCCTCCTTCAATAGTTGTGATACCTAATATCGTAGTTTTTAATTTATAGGCCTATTCACGTTGTGAGTTCAAAACTCGGATCCTAAGGCCTCTTAGTTCACAAAAGTCGGCAAATGCCTTTGCTCTCCTTGTTGCCAATATTCCCTTCCAACCAAATCACAGTATTCAATTCCCTCTCCACTCAGAACGCAAAGCTACCCTGCCCGTCCGGGCTGCCTGGCCGGTCTGACTCAGTTTCTCCTCTCCTCCTCCTCCTCCCCCCCCCCCGCCCCGTCGCGCTCCTCTACAGGTCTGCCCTTTCCCTCTACCTTGACTGCCAGGCAGCAAGTATAAAACCCAGCTACAGGAGGCATTCGTTAGCACAGCTCAGAAATCTCAAAGATAGAGGTAGCTACGCCGGTCGGGAGTGGAGATGTCACGGTCCGATTGTTGCCATGCCGGGCAAATGTATTGGTTCGTATAACTTAGTTTAAATTGAAAGTTTATGTTTTGGACTCTTAATTCAAAATTTATAGTTTAATTTAAATTAACCTTTAGCTTTGAAAGTAAATTATGGTTCGTTAAGCCATCAGCATTTAGGACGTTAACGGCCATAACGTAAGGGTTCACGATCCCTTCCTAAAAACCAGCTTTTATTCACCGTTTCATTAATCTAATTTAATGTAAACAAAGGCCATCGGGTCAGTTAGATTTGCAGAAGCGCAGTACTTCATGGAGTGTACATCCCTTTTCTAACGTGATATTCTGATGGATACGGTTTGATCTTGGGGGAGTACCATTCGAAACATAACTGTAAGTTAAGGTCTACTATTATAAGTCAGTCGAGGCTGTTTGTAATTTAGAGGGCTCTTTTGCGAAATCTCTGTTGCCTAAAATCACTGTTTCTATTTGAAATTGTTTGAACTAAAACCAAGTTCCCGTGTACGAATTTAATGTAAAATTCACGAAATGGTTTTAACCTAAAAAACTAAGTTTGTAAATAGCAAGCCCAATTTGTAAAGTGTAACCTTTTTAAAATGTCTGTTCAAAATAAAACCAGGAGTTTTAAACGCCAGTTTGTTTGCTATTTGAGATGATTGCTGGAAGTTAACATTTAAGACAAATCTCTTCGAATTTAACTTAGCTAGCTTTTTCCCACCTTGGTGGCAGCGTTACCCGCTTTTTATCACTGGTCAGGTTTTAAGATTAGGACTTCAATGCTCCATTCCCTACGCCGGGACTGTAGCAGTTGTGCTGCTTAAACCAAAAACGTACGTAAATTCAACTCCAAGTGATGGAAAGTAAGACCCAGTTTCACCAGGCGCCGGTGATGCTGCAAGCACCTAGTCCGTCGTAGCATCCGCCGTTACAAATGGTGGCAGCGGTGGGATGAACAGGTGCTGTTCCTACAAGCGTTTCCCCCCTGCCATGCTACTTTGCCATTTGTGTTGAACAATTCTTCAACAAGATGTCCGTGGTGACTCCTACACTATAGTCACAAGAAGTAGATGTGCGCATTGCAGTTTCTATCAATGCAAAATCCGATATCCGCACTGACGACAACAACAGCGCAAACCATCAGCTCCGACAACAAAGCTAGTTACGGAGCCGGGAAGCAAGAATAGCGGCCCCCCCCCCCCCGACTTGGAAATCAACAAGCCGTGGACCGACAGCTGTGAGGAGGATTCAGCCGATTCCGGATGTGAAGCTCCGTTGCAGTATCCAGTGGACCTAGGCCCCAACAACCATCGTTCCAGTGCAGTAGATCTCAACCAGAGGGATCGGACTTGACTGATCGCACAGTGATTGTATACGGGGTAAGTGTCCATAAGATATGCTTAAGGCCGCCAAGCCGAGTTTTATAGTTAAGAGCCTTTTAGGTATTTTAATTATTTATACACCTGAGTGGTAGGGGTCTAAATTAAGTGTATTTCTTGCTAAAACTTAAGTGTTTTGAATAACTCGCTCTGCTCAATTTAATGTAAATTAATTTGCGGCTGCATTTAATGGTGAAGTTTCATTTATAAGAGTTTTATTTTGAAGCTTAAAGTTAAAAATGTCCAACATGGATGATTTTGAAGATGTTGTTAAAGACATACAGTACAAAAACCTTAAGAAGGCCTGTTTGTAATTAGGCCTTACGGTTAGTGAAACCCCACACGAATCAGTTACTATACTGCAAAATGCAGTTGAGGAAGAAAAAATTTCCTTAGACTACCTCTCTGACGAACTAGCCCCGGCTATTGAAAAAAGAGAAGCTACTATCTTACAGAAGAAAGAGTTAGCAGCCAAAGAGCATGAGCATTTACTTAAAGCCGAAGAATTAAGGTTAAAAGCTTTAGAAATAGATAACACGGACAAACGTATGGCTCACGAATTTGCCCTAAGGGATAGAGACGCTAGATTAAAAGAGCAAGAAGTACAAATTAGCGAACGCGCTAGTGCTTGTGAATTATTAAAATTAGATAAGCAGATCGAACTAGCATGGCTAACGTCTGCCAATCTTAACAGTAGTTCAATCCACAGCAGTGGTACCGTAACTCCTACTCCAAAACAAACCCCTGTAAACAAACCTGGTAAAATTGCTGACGCTGTCAGACTTGTAAATAAGTGGACTTCCAAATCGGAAATCAATAGCTTTTTAAAGATTTTTGAAAAAACTATGGAAACCCAACGGATCGATAAAACTGAATGGGTCGTTGGACTCCAACCTCTCTTAGGAGCAATTTTGATTCAAGTATGTGATCAAATGTCAGTTTTAGAAATGCATGATTATGAGCTAGTCAGAAATAAGTTACTAGAAAGGTTTGTTCAAACTAAAGAGTCGGTTTAAGCCTAGTTTCGTTCTCTTGAACGTGAACCAGAACAGATGTTCCACGAACACGCGTTCGAGTTAGAAACCCTATTTTCCACATGGGTATCTTTAGCTGAAGTAAATAGCAGCTACAACAAGTTGGCCAATTTGATCGTACTTGAGCAATTCACCAAATCATGTCCTATTGCACTGCGCAAGTGGTTGCCGGACCAGATTAAAACTGGGACGTTAACTGAAGCAGCCAAACTCTGTGATGAGTGCACCACCAGAAATAAACAGATTTCTGCTGACATGGCCCTTGAAACAGGGAAAGCACAACCTAGTGCTTCATCGTCTGGACAAGCTTCTAAAGCTTCCTCCAATTTTCGAAGTGGCTACGAGGCCTCTTCAACTGCAGCTAAACCGGCTGGTTCTGCAGCATCTTCTGCTGATTCGAGTAAAGAAGACTCGGCCAGCAGTAATAACTCCAATCGCGAGTTCGACAGGCGTAGAAAGAAGTTCGAAGGTGTTTGTTTCTTTTGTAACAAAATCGGTCACAGAAAAACCGAGTGTCGTATGCATATAGCCCAAGAAGCTAACTCGGCCAATAATGCTGAATGTCATTTTGTTAGTAACAATCCTCCCGAAATGGTTCTATCCAAACATATTCACGAGTGGTCTGTGAATGGTACCAATTGTCTTGTTTTGAGAGACACTGGCTTGACACACGATGTCATTGCTAGGGATTTTGTAATGCCCGAGCAGTTCACGGTTGAATACACCCATTGTCACAATGCTCTCACAAAGCAGGCAACCGCCCACGCAATTGCAGTGATTGACGTTGAAACTCCGTATGGTAGAATCCAGTCCGAAGCTCTCGTTTCAGACCACATGGGACCCCATTTCCAGATGCTTTTGGGTGTGCCCTCACAAACAGTGTTAGAAGAAAAAGGTTTAACGGCCCTGCCCCCTTACTCTAACGCCATCACGCATTCACAAACACGTATGGAGCAACAACTCCCGATATTAAAACCCAAATATTGTGAGATAGAATCTGAAAGTGAAAACAGCTCAGACAGTGACTCTGATTCTAGTGTAGTTCCCCCTTCACAGGAAGGTTTTGTATCTCCTAAGTTAGATAGCTTAGATGCAGCTATTTTAAGTTCACAGTCAGATCAGTTAACTAAGTTACTGAATGTTGACAAACCCGAATTTGCCAAGTTGCAGTTAGACTGCCCAATTTTAAAACCATGTTGGCAAACTGCTGAGCTCCCGCTGGACCAGCAGGATGAAAACAAGCAGTTCTCATTCGTAGCATCCTTCCTCACTGTGTTACGTAATGAGATCCTTCCCTGTCCTGCGGAGCTTTGTAACCTGTTGTTTTGCGTCATTTCTGTTTGGAAATGCATGCAAATTTTCGTCACTTCCGGCCCTACTTCCTCTCCGCTCTGCCCTCTCTACTTACCTCCACTCTTTTCTTCCGCTGGCGCGAACGGTTGTGTGATCAGCGACGTCGTTGTTATTGAAGAAGAAAATAGCGAACAATGACAGCTTCGTGTGGAACGACATGGTGGACAACTACACGCACGGATGGATGCTGCGTTTCGTGGGCGGTTTAGTGAAAAAGGCGGGAAAGCGACGCCCGTTGGAATGTGAATGGCCGCCGACAATATTTAAGACGAGCAAGACAAAATGGCGGCTAGTGTAGACAGCGTCGGCCAGCGTGGTGAGTACGATGTAGTTGGTCGATTAAAACGTTGGCTGAGTGCGATTATTGTAGGATAGTTGGAAAATAACAAGGGAATCCGTTATTTTTAGTATGGCCTGGGGGCGTACGAATGGTGATAAGACGGGGAAGCCCAAGGCTCACAAAAAATAACTAAATACAGATCAAACCTGCCTGAGCGGGGAATCGAACCCAGGACCTTTGAAATCAAAGGCCAAGATCCTACCGCTGAACCAGACTGACACGGCCTGTCAGTCTGGCTCAGCGGTAGGATCTAGTTGCGCGTGCGCTTATAGTACCCTCTATTCCGATACATATCGCAAGCTAGGTCCTGAGGAGTGCGCCCAGGGGTATTTTTTCGAGGTTTTTCCCAGATAAAAAAAAATAACTTTCTGTGAACGGTTGATTGGTAGAGCATTAAATGTTGCAATTATCTCATTTGAACGTTAACAGCTACAAAACCCTGAAACTGTAACTTTGTATGATCAAAAATAGTGCCCCTTCAACTATGTAATTTTTATTTTACAAAAATTTCTTGAGCCACAAAAACGTCAGTCCCCCAAAAATATAAAACGGCAATTTTTATTTTTTTGTAAACAGTGTGATTTTTATTACTTGTGGTGATGTATTTCACAGGAGATGTATTTCTCAGAAGGTGTATTCCTTGGTGCATTAATTTATGCAATTTATTTACATGGCTTGGCAGTCTTGTTCTTTGGCATGTCTTGTGTACAGTGACCCTTTCTGTTGTAGCATTTATTTGGAGTTCAACAGGAACCCCGAATAAAGTCCTCTGTGTGGGGGCGTGTAAACGTGGTCTTGTATTATACACTCGTGGTGAGGCCACCTTAACACCGCCGAGCAAAAACCTGAGGGCAGAAATCTTCGTTTTACGATGAACATTTTTTTTTTCTTTGGCGCTACCGCACCAAAAATACCTCACTACATAAATAGGCATATCTCCATGGAAAACGCAGCAAATCGACCAATTCTTGCAGCCCTTAATATAAAGGGTTAATTAAGCCTAATTAGTCTCTATTACAGAAACAATAGAGTTAATTAATAATATGCATAATTTTATAAATATCATACATTTATAAAATGCATGAATCAAATATTTCTCATGCTAGACCAAAAATGGCTCCAGCGACTAAGATATAGAAGGGGCCCTTTTCAAAGAAGACCGGAACTGTGTACATTCCTTTGTAAATTGAACCAGCGTAATTACAGCTATTGTTAGGTTGAGGAGGTGGCATTTCTAAATATGACATTATTTACGACTCGATCAGCGAAGTATAAAATTTCCAGAAGGAATTCCAATTAGTTTGGAACGTCATCCATGATCGAACACGATCCTAATCACAACAGTTAAATTATTGCACGAAGGTCTGCAGGTGACAGTTCATTAAAGCGGCGAGCTACTCAAGCGCTCAATACCAAGAATCAGCTGATGCGCCTCAAACGCGACAATACAATGAATGACAAGCGCAACGGTACCTAATTTACTTTTAGGACCTGAACTGTCAAGACACGCAATTTCTATTCAGCACACTAATCAATCAAATAGATTGCTAAGCGATAACTCACTAGTATTTAAGCGGACTTCAGGAATGCGGCATTATCTTTTAACTTTTAAAGGTTTACACGTTGCCACCATTCTCTGAGTCCTGCAGTTCACGGACATCTAAACAGCCGTGCCGCGCACCCGACGTACAGTGCTGGGAGACGGGAAGCCGTGCTTCACGGGAGCTAAGTATCATTCCGTATCATTAACCATGATTGTTGTACTTGAATTATAGTAAGCCGAGTGCTTAATCCTTTAATACCAATTATTATTAATTAGCCTTTATTAGGAATTATTCCAAATGCAACCGTAGTAAGAATGCTAATCGCCAACTATTGTTGATTTAATGTAACCAAACCGATCTCGAAATACAATCATTATAATTCGATTATTGATCAGTGTGGTCCATATTTTGTACAACGAAGAGTAGATTAAAGGCCCAAAATATTATTGAATTGTTGCTTTATATTGCGCCTCCCTTTCCAAGTGCCATATGTTATGTGTTATATGTAGGTTGAATACAACTGATCCATCCTGACAATAATGGTTTTTTTTAGGATAATTGCTCACTAGAATAGATCATTACAATGGTGTTCATAAGTGCGATTCTATTACGTAAAATTTTCCAGAGATAAAAACAGTAGTAATTTTTTTTTTCCAAAAACATTTCAGTTGTGTTTGAACCAATTTAAAAAGGGCCATTATTTCAAATGAGTTGCATTTCATAGTGTTTAAACTTGAAATTTAGTCGAAATTAAATTTTTCAAGGAAAAGCAACGACCGTTACTTGAAATTTAAGGATTGCTAGTTGCTAACAAACAATTTTGCACAGAGTTTGCGGGAAATTTTAGTAGCCTACTTTCACGAGGCATAGCGTTGGCAGGCTTTGTTGAAAAACAACATTGTTGATTTTGTTGGATTTTAGTGTTTATCTTGTGGTAAATAACAGATTGGCATATTGGCTATTGCAAAATATTTTCAGTGTTGCATATTATGTATGTTTGAAGGCTAAGTACATTTTGAAGGACCCATATAATCTTTTTTAAACCAGAAATTGGACATTTTGGCAATTTTGACTGATTTAGGCTTATAAATTTCCTAAATCAAGTGTTATTTGATCTAGGTTATTTTCCACCATAGGAAAAATTATTTGCGGTAGTGTTTCATGATCTACACCAAGTTATTGCCGTTATCAGTGTGTTAGCTGTTATATAAGCTTATTATTTTTCATATTTAAAGGAATTTACAGTGTTTTAATTTGCAAATTGCAGTGATTTTTTTTGGGTGAACTAATTTGAAATATTGAGTTAAAATAAAGCTTATAATTAAATAGTACTTTAAAATCTTGTATTAAATCATGCCTAAAACTAGACAAAATCGTGCTAAAGGCACTGGGCAGGTTTCTTCAAGGGGTAGACCAATTAGAAAACCCACAAATCGCCTTGATTTATAGAATTCACTGACGGTTCAGTCAGCACCCCAAGTCTGGATAATACTAACTAACACTACTCCAGATGTATCTGATTCAGAATCAGACTATACTATTGATTCTATAGATGATGTAAATGATGCATTAAATTTACCACCACTTAGACGAGTTCAGTCTTGTTCAACTAACAGGTCAAATCGAAATAGAGGTAACTCTAGAGGTAGAATGCATTCTAGATCCCCACTTGATAACCGTGTATCACGGGATTCTCAGGTGCCAAATAATTCTCAGGTAACCTCAAATAACTCCCAAATACCATTGAGTTCTCAGGTTCAATTAAACCCAAATGTGCCATCAAATTCAAATGTGCAGTCAAATTCACGCATTCCATTAAATTTAACAACATCGCTAAACCCTCATGTGCCATCGCATCCCCAAATGCAAAATAATGCTCAAATGCCAGTTAACGTTCAAGTACCGTTAAATGCTCAATCACAAAATCAGTCTCAGGTTCCACTTACCCCAAATGTAGTAGTAAATTCTCAAATTCCACCAGATAATCATACACCGTTAAATGTTACACCTAATCATAGTAACGGACAGCAGTCAAATAGCGTAGACGAACATTTGGTTCAAAGAATTTTAGACCATACTTTGGCCACATGCTTACAAGCAAATAATGACAACGTTAGGCTAGCAAGTGAAAATCAACTCGGAAGTGTTAAAAACTATTGCAGAGTTATTTCAAGTCATTCAAAATAGGGATCCACAGGAAAAATCTAGACTTTGGGAAGAATTACGTGCATCTAAGAAAGCAATTTTGCCTTTCTCAGGCGACGATTCACCAGACATTTTCACATTTTCATTAATGGTAGAAAATCTACGTACCCTTGATCCTATGTTAAAAGATAACGAGCTGATTTCAGTTGCATGCAGCAAATGCACGGGAGAAGTAGCAATTTTCCTATCTATGAATCCCCACATTGCTAAATCTCAAAGTTGGTCCGCATTTAATGAAATTTTAGTTGATAGATTTGGTTGCGGAGGTGAAGTTATAACCCCATACTTGTTTCACGCCATTCGTTTAAACGAAGGTGAAACTATCGAAGCATTTTCAGCTAGGCTAGAGAAAATGGCTTCACAGCTTTGGAAAATTAAACCTTCAGACACCCCAGCTCAAAGGGAATTTAAACAAATAGCTAAGCATGATGGTATGCGTTCAGCTTTTCTGCACGCAATGCCACCAGAAATCGAAGCACATATTACTTCACAAATGCACAGTTCATTTCGTAACATGTACAACGCAGCTATTTACAAGTGTTCAGTTTTGGCAGGTTATCAAGGTAACAACACTGACCCTAAATCCGCTCAGTCAACCGAAGCTGCAATAGATAAACAAACCTTAAACACGGAAGTAAATAACCTTTCTTTCGGCACAATGCTTGACAAAATAAACTCATTAGAGAAAGGGATAACTAAACTAAACAACGCCAAACCAAAACTAAACGAGGCTAAGGTTAGCGCTGTTAACCCTAAATTACTCGCAAGTAAACAGTGCTATCGCTGTTTAGGCCGCAGGCATTTCAAAAATGAATGCCAAACTAAGAGCGAAAACGTGCAACGTTGTAGGCAACGTAACGGGGAACGTTGGGGCACGTCCGACAACTCACCTAGAAATAAAAATAATTTCAGAGGTAGAGGCGGTAACGGATACAGGGGAAATAACCGTGGAAAACGCGGAAACTAATTTTCTGGATTTGGAAACAGGGATTCATTTCAGTTTAACAAGAAAACTAACAACCCTTATGCATTTCAAACTAATAACGGGTATACCAACTCAGGTGACCAACAAAACCAAAATCAAAATGAGCAAAGGCAAAATAATAACAGTAACCAAAATCAGTTCCCACAACACGCTACAGAAGTAAGCCAGGGTAACAACTCCAATCAGTGTGATAATGGTTCAAAAAACGAGCTAGTAGCCTGAATATTGACAGGAATTCAGGTCAAGAAAAAACTCATAACAGAGCAGCGACGATCAAACTCCACACGTCAGCTCAGTTCAAGCTCAAACACCTGTTAACCAAAATAATGAAGTAAATAGTACTCACATGTTGAAGGCGAAGTGTATTCCTTTGTTTTCGAATAATGTTTTCGAATGACGTAGTGAACAAATTAATGCTTAAACTGTATTCCGATGCAGAATGGCATCAACAGAAACGTGCTTTACCAGATCGTACATTAGCGTTACCACGTTTAGTGTCATATTTTGGTAAAGTTCCTTCAAAATATGTGGTAAGATCGATTCAGGGTAATCAAAATCTCGTAAATGATTTCACAGAAGCTTTAAAAACGGTTAACGATAAGTACGACCTAACTTGTGATTCGGTAATCGTAACGTTATTCGAGGACGGATTAGATTCCACTAACTTTCACATAGAGTTAAGTCCTGTAGATACTAATAAACCAATAGTTATTGCTTTATTAGGCAGTAAACGCACAGTCCAATTTATGCACACGAGCAAAACATTTTACAAAGACAGAGTCAAAGTGCTTTCAGGTAACTCTATAGGCATCTCGCACACAGTGCAGAAAGATTTGAAAATTCGAATTCCAACAGTTATAGGGGTCAACGAACCTACTATTTGTTTAACGTTTTGGGACAGCAAAAGTACGGGCAAGCAAAATCTCTCACCATCGAAGCACCAATCGCTGAGCGAGCGAGGAAACTTGCTTACGAGCATTTCAGCTCAAACGGGCAATAGGTGTTACACGGAGCACCACCTAGCGTCTGAGATTGATATTAATAGTGCAAACGAAAACCAAAACGAAGCATCGCTTGACTCAGACCAAACGGAGACTAACACGAACACTGTTCACGTAAATACAGTTCTAAATAAACCTAAGATTAGATATTCTCGTCCACATTTAGTCTTTGATGTTGGGAATAGACCAGAGATATGTTTATTGGACACTGGGTCATCACTTTCGCTTATCACTAATACAGCAGCACAACGTATGCTTAGGAATTTTAGTGTAAAGTGTACTATGCTTACGATGCCGACACCGGTAAGTTTACTTGGTGTAGGAAATAAACAAATTAAAACGGATAGGAAAATAGTAACTACTATAGAGAAATGTGAATTTTCAAGAATTCAGGAATTTGTTATCGTACCGGATGGTTCTTTTAGTAACATTTCAGTATTATTAGGATACGATTTTCTGTCAAATAAGTCGGATGCATTAGTATTAAATTGTCCAGATAATGTTTTAAGCATTGGTGATATAAAATTCCAAATGTCAGCATCACCACAGTTAGCTCATGTTGCTTATAACCAAAACAAGGAAATAATAGAGATAATTATAAGCCTAATCATATTTACGTAGCCACGCTTAACGTAGCTACAGACGAAGGAGAGGATTACCCTAAATCTGCATGGAATTGTACGCCTAAACAACAACTCATAGATGTCAGTCTCCTTATTACGAGACGAGGTAATTCCACCAAATTGTGAGTCCAGAATAACCGGAATTTTGCATTTTCCATATCCCGAAATCCAAACAGGAGCGTTCGAACCCGAAAACAGCGAATTTCCTGTACGTCTGGCTCAGTCTTGTTAATACAACGTCCACAGGCATTATTCCAGTAATGTGCATTAATTTTAATGCTTATGACGTAGCATTAAAATCTGGCACAATCCTAGGCACGTACACAACTGTTATCATAGATTACGAGGACGAAACTTCCGTAGATTCGGTAAACTCAAATTTACCCACCACAAGTCCCAATGAGACAGCTCAATCCCCAAATCCCAATGAGGTAGCTCAAAATCCAAGTCCCAATGAGACAACCCAAAACTTAAGTCCCAAAGAGGTAGCTCAAACTGCAAAGCCCATCGAGGTTTCTCATTTGCAAGCTAAACAGAGTGAAAGCTCATCGGCAGAAACAGCTAGGGTACTAGCTGACTCTCCCAAGCCTAAATCGAAAGAAGAACTCGATGCGGAATGGAATTTGATGAAACATAAATTTGTATTTCCTGATTTAAATAAGGAAGAAACTGAGGAATTCTTAGATATGTTATGAATTCATCAGGATTCGTTTTCCAAAAATGATTTTGATCTTCGATGTTATGAGGGATACGAAGTTTCTATAGATACGGGGAATCCTCAGCCAGTAAGTTCCAAGATGTATCGAGTTCCCTTTCACCAACGTTAATTATTAGATAAATATCTTGACGAAATGCAAAGAGTAGGTATAATCAAAGAAGGAAAATCTGGATGGCTCTCTCCATGTCTCATGATTAAGAGAAGGCCAACTGGTTATCGAGTAGTCGTAGATTTAAGAGGGCTCAATTCTGTTGTTGAATCTGTAAGTGTACCAATACCAACTGTGACGGAAAGCATGGCACACCTAAGTGGCGCTAAGTATTTTACACGTCTAGACTTCAAGTTCGGATTTTACCAGATTAAGTTAGCCGAATCAGCTAAAGCTAAAACATGTTTCTCAGCGAATTCTAAAACCTATTTCTTTAACCGTCTCCCAATGGGCCTTAAGACAACGCCAGCTCACTTCCAGTTCTGCACACAGCAGATCTTTACGGAGGTATTAGGAGCCAATTGTACCGTCTATCTTGACGATTGTCTCCTGAGTAGTCCAGATCTTAAAACCCACATCAGTCATGTGAATCGAGCGCTAGAACTAGTCGCTCGTTCCGGACTAAAACTCAGTATTGAAAAATGCGAATTTGCACGAAAGAAAGTCAAATTCTTAGGTTTTGTGTTAGATGAGAACGGGATAGAGCCGGATAGTGATAAAACAAAGGCTATGCAATTGTATCCTACGCCTAAAACACCAAAACAAGTTCGTTCTTTTCTTGGTATGGTAAATTTCTATACGAGACACATCTCTTCATTCGCAGAGATGTCACAGGTTTTGTCCAAACTCATAAGGAAAAACTGTAAATTCATATGGGGCTCAGAAGAGCAAACAGCGTTTCAGCAACTAAAGCAGGCTATGATAAAAGCTGCAACATTAAAGCACCCCGACTTCTCTAAACCCTTTTTCCTAGAAACGGATGCAAGCGGCGTAGCGGTCGGAGGTTATTTGTCCCAGTACCATGGAGGAATAAACTATCCTCTCGCCTACATTTCCCGAACTCTCACTGAGGCGGAAAGGAAAGAAATAACTACAACGAGGGAAATTTTAGCAATTATTCATTGTTTTGATTAATTTCGTTGCTATTTGCTAGATAGATGTTTTTCTTAACAAGCGATCATTTAGCAATTTGCTATCTTTATTGTGTCTCATCCCTCCCCCCCCCCAAATTAGAAAGAATCTTACTTCAATTGTGAGAATACGAATTCATATTACGTCATAAATCGGGCCGACTTCTAGCGGTTTCCGATGCTCTTTCTTGTATAGAGATACCAGTCGCTGCGCTAGGCAGTCAGTTTCCTGACTGGACACGACAACACCTAGCGGCAGAGCAGAGAAACGACCCTTACCTAGGCGATATCATAAAACACCTTAAAGATCAATCCTCAGAGAATCTGATCGACGCTTCAAGTAAAAGAAATATCTTTTAAATATCTTTTAAATATCTTCTAAAGCTCGGATGCATAACCTAGCACAGATGTGTATACCAAAATCTCTACGCAACTATTGTATCAGGGATTACCATTCAACACCAGCTGCCGGACATCGCGGATCTCAAAAACTAGAGATTTAATAGAACTACATTGTTATTGGCCTAAGATGTATGATGACATCGCTCACTACGTTAAGACTTGTCAAGTATGTCAAGCTTACGTTAGACCTACCAAGCTACTTAAGGCTAAGCTAAGGGCTTACCAACCTCCACAGAGACCAGGTTATTCTAGGAGCCTGGATCTCATTGGACCTTGAACAGAAGTGTTCATAACAACGTCTATATAATGACTCTAATTGACGATTTCAGTCGTTATGTAATTGTAGTCGGAATTCCCGATAAGAAGGCCGAAACTATAGCTAATAAGGCTAATAAGCTAATATAGCTAATAGATATGGAGCACCAGTGCAACTAAGGGGAGACAAAGGAGCGGAGATAAATAACGCTGTTGTGGCTAGATTGGCAAATTTGTTCAGTATTAAACAGATAAATTTCACTTCGTGGGTAGGAGGATCCGTAGAAGCAGCAAATAAGAGAGTAGAGACAGTTTTACGCAAAATTTCAGCTAGTTGTCCAGAAAATTGGTGTAAATATCTCGAACTAGTGACGATACCTCTGAATGCATTCCCTAATTCAAATACGTTAATTAGTTCACATTATCTACATCATTGATCTGAATTCAGATTGCCGAGTGCACTACCTTTCGAATCGCCAAGAATCTGTTACGACAGTGACGAACTATAGTTCATCTAGAGAGTAGACTTCAAGCAGCGTTTGAAGTTGCTCGAGCGCATAATTGGAAAGCAGTTAAGAGACAGCAAAATTTGTATGATCGTACGGCACGCCCTTATCGTTTTCTTGTTGACGACTACGTACTTTTACACGACTTCTTACCAATTAAGCAAATTTCTCAGAAATTAATTAGAGCATGGACAGGTCCGTTCAAAATAATGGAATTTGTAAATGACGTTATCGTTCGTATTGTACATTTGTTGGACCCACTTAAAGTTGCTCGCGCACATGTAAACAATTTAAGACCATGGTTCCTAAGAAAGAATAACCAACCTATTCCTTTCAGTGGACCTACGGATCTGGAACTCTCCAAACAGCTTAACGGAACTTTAACGGAAGCTGAAATAAAACTACAAAAATATATAGCACAATTGTTGGAGGACCCAACAGATCATTTATCGGAGTTAACCGCCAACATTTACGCCTTCCAAAACCGACGATGCAACTAGCAATTCAGAAACAAGCCTAACTAAGAAACGCAAACGCGTCGAGCCAAAATCGGCAGCCCATTTACAAAATAATTACCGTAAAGTAGATTACGAACTTAACAAAGAATGTTTGGTTCCACGCATGGTTATAATACCCAGAGTAGTAAATGGACACCGGAAATTAGGCTGCGTCGGCAGTTGGAAGAGGCAAACGTTGACGATGAGTAAAAGTTTGTATATCCATCGGAGAACAAAGAAACCACAGCGTCTACGTGGAGAGCACACACGCGCTCTGCACGCGGGGACCCAAGCGAGGAGAAATGGAACTAGTTTTCTTGAAAATAAAGTACGGAGGCTACGCGCAGTCAGCGGCGCATTTTCATTTCTCGTAGTATTTGCAAATCCACAGTGTGAAACATATTTCATGGCATAAAACAAGAAATAACTTATGTCTACTGTGTTTCAAAATGTAATGTAGGAATAAATCGTATACGGGAATCACGTAGTAATTTCCAAAAAAAAATACTATTATTGGAAATTCGAAAAAAATATACAAACAAACAGAAAATACGAGAAAAAATGTATATACATTTGCAACAACATATGATAGGACAAATTAAAACCATATATACAACCATATGTACAAACATAAGTACACAGCATGAAAACATTTCTATTGATGATTTAAGGGTAAGATAGGACATAGTTACAGACACATGTTGCAAACTCAAAAAATTAAAACAAGCAATACAAAGATCTAATTCACAGCAAAAACAATGAAAATAAGAAAACGAAAATGAAATAAGTAAAATTGTAAGTTCAACATATGTACATACAGGTATCACAATGACAAATATTGAAACGCATCAAAATTAAAATTGGACGTAGAAACGTAACATATTATTTGAATAAAAACACAAGCATGAATGAATCAAAATTAATAAAATAACATATAAGTGAAATAAAATCGGAACAATGAACATTGAAAATAAAATACCTGAAATAGAAAATTTTAATTAATAAATCAAGATCAGTAATTTAAGAAATTGGTTACGCAAAATGGCCAAATAATTGAAGTAAAAACTAAGAGTATGAAATTAAGAAATTAAAATTTTATAGTGGCTTAAAGCTTAACAGTTGTAAATTTAAATCAAGCTAATCATAATAATAGAAAATTTAATTTGGAAGATTTCCAGAAATCTGTGATCATGAATGCACAAAATTAAGCAATGACATTATTTACGATCTATGTACAAACGGCACTAGCCGTTCCCGGAAAACGCATTCGGCCACACACCGCTTATTTTAGTGGCGGGTCGAATACCATGGTGGTAAAGACGGGCTTAGTCGTCGCCATCATCGTCGTCATCATTTTGTTCATCATAAATAGAATAATAAATACAGCAGATTAATATTCAGGTCGTAAAATAGTAAAATGCATGTGAAATTGACATGTATAAAGCCATTAAAATCATTAAATATTTTGCACATAGCGAAACATGACGTATCTTTAATTTCTCTCTTGTTCATAAGAACAATATGGAGGGAAATCACTGTGGTCTGTAGACGGGAGGAGTACGTTCAAAGCAACAAAGTGGTAGCTTGAGCAGGTTCCTTCCGACATTAATGTTGTACTATAATTGTACTATGTCTAGTAAGGGTGATTCCCCCCCCCACCCCCCCCTTTATTAACAAAAATTAACGTTGAAAATAGAAATAAATTCAAACAAGTATCAACGCAGAAATATACGGCAAAATGTCCTAATCGGTAGTAAGCTATTTTATTTTAAAGAGAGTTCGAATGCGCAGCGGAATGTCTCCTATACGCATAGAGCCTCACCACCCAGCGCTTAGTTCGCGCTGCCGCGCTCATTGCGACTAATGGCTTACAAATTAAAATTACGAGGTTAAACTCGTTAACCAAGCGGATAGTTGCCGGATACTTCAGTATTGATGTTTTATACCACACAAAATTGTAAAATTGTCATTTAGAAACTTTGGTTAAGAATTATTAAATTCTAGAGATTATTTATCCCCCCCCCCCCAATCAGCCTAAAATCTATGTCATTCTTGGACAATGAAAGGGTACTATGAATTAATAAGCAAATAAGTACGGATTCCTTTTCCAAGGATATTTAACAAAAATGTAGCGGAACATTCATTTCCATAAATTCAGGTGAAATAATGAAGGTTCCGGATAAATAGTGAAATAATTATTTTACAAACACTTGCTTCAATATGGAAGTTGGACAAATTGTACGAGTATAGGATAATATTTAAAATTTTACATCCATAAGTAATGAATCATAAAATTCAAAATGTATACCAAAATTAATTTAATATTTCAATTTTATATCCATAAGGAAATGAATTATAAAACAGAATATTAAGACCTATACAGCGTGACAATTTGTACAAATTCCTGCTTAGGCAGATCAAATTAAAAGAATGAGCAATAATTTCATAGCATATAAATCATATTACGTTGATTTAAGTTATCAAGTTAAAATTAAGTCTTACCTGGACGGCCAAAGTATATGGCCTAGTCAACCAACATTAACTATGAAATTTTCGCAATAACAAATTGCATTGCGTATGAGAACCATTTATTTTAAATTAAAATATTTGAGAGAAAAAAATACATAGTAAACATGATGTATTTTCTTTCAAATAAAACAATAATATGATTTTGCATACATATATCTATATTTAGATTTTTTTTATTGTCCAAAACGAGCAATAATGTAAATTTGAATTTAAATATTGCGTTAAACATGATTTTCTTGAAAAACATTTTAAGTAAGGCAATGATTGCCAATTGAAACCATAATTAACATTAAAATTTGTGGAAAATACAAATAACTGTTATTACATACGTTTAAACGTATATTTCAAATAAATATAGATACAAGACGTAATTTAATTACTAATCAAATTTAATATTGAAATTTTTTTACCATATCGTCCAGCGTGGCACACAGGACAGGTGTCACGGCAGGCAGCAGGACGAAGACAGTGTTGTAAACCACTGCCGGACGCTCCTACGTTCACTTCGGCGATAGGGGCTAGCGGCGGCAGCGGCGGCAGATTAGCGTAAATGTCTTCCAGCGGAAGCTCCGGAAAAATTTCCAGTAGCAATTCCGCAAGACCGTCTCCTTCCAACATGGCCATCGAGTCCAGAGTTAGTTACCGCAGGGAATACAGATTCTCTGTATTAATGGCTCGTTGTAAATATTCATCGAAGGACTCAGTGTCCGCCGGAAACGGAAGATAGCACAGGTATCGGGTATGGAGACAGGAATCTCCGGACAGAGGACTACAGTTGATAAAATGTCCCTTACTTGCTGTGCTAGGGTTGTTTCCGGCGGAGGTGTTTCCCCAGAAAATATATTCCTGCCCGGATTTTCTTTAATGACCTCCAGAAAGTAAAGTCTGAAGATGTAGTCTAGGGGGTCCTCCCCCTGCAGCATAAGAGCAAACGCCGGCTCCCCAGACTGCCGGTGTGGACAAGTGGAGAAGATAGTCGGGAGTTTTTCACAGAATTCATGATGACTCCCGCATAGCACGAACACTACGATGTTTATAGACATCATCCGAAAGAAATACTTGATGCTCTTCAGCATTTTGGAACACGGACTCTTCTCAAAACGAGGACGCTTGGGTGGACGATTCATTTTTTTTTTTAAAAGTTGGGGAGAGCAAAAGTGGAAAAGTGGTCGAACCAAATGAAGAACATAACTTCGTGTGACGATAAAAACCACCATAATTTCACAAGTCCAAACTGTGACCCAGAAAGGGACATAGAAAAGCCAATCGTTGTAGAGTTCAGGGTTGACGTCACGGAAAAACTGGGGGTCATCTTTGCCCAGGGACCAGCCCACCCCCTCTGCTCACTTAGTAAACATCAGCTATTGTTTACACGACCTCGACAAACCTAAATTTTCAGGTCAGATCCGAGCGGTAGGCCTAATGAGCTGGACCCAAAACCCTTTCAACCCACCTCTCACTTTATTGCCCCCTCCCTCCTTCAGTGGGGCGACACATGCTCGTCAAGACCTATCAACAGATAAAGGAACGGTCAAATGTAGGTCGAAACTATTCACCCTTGACTATGGGAAGCAAAGATTGCTACCCAACCCTGCAAGCTAAAAACAGCATATTTCACTCTACAGTGAAAATAAAAGCTTAAATTCCAAACAAGAACTAAGACAAATCAAAAACATTGATTTTGTGAAGAAAATATTTATTTTTTTACAGCATATTGACACTTGATATGTACTACAAATTTGTAACAACAGTATGACCTAAAAAAAATATTTTCATGTCTTTTAGAAATAAAATGAGGTTAAGAAAGATGGCAGAGCAAAGATGGGAGTGTCATGGATGGCAGAGCAAAGTGGATGAGGGAAAGACACATGGAAAGAAAGGGTCAAAACCAGTGTGATGCAAAGATAAATTAAAAGATAAGTGGTTCTTAGCCATATGATGATGGATTATGAAACTAATATACCCTCCCCACCCTCTTTGCCGTCCGTAAAAGTTAAAACAGTCATCATTAATAATGGGATATAAATTGAGAAAAATATATATAATAATATTTGTTGGAAAGTGAAAATGGAAATATAATTATAATAAGTTGCCATAAATAATGGGGCAGATACAAATTCAGTGTCATGTAGACTAAGACACATTTTAATCAGGTCTTAAAGTCAGTGATATGCTAAAATAAGCATGAGAATTTCTGGAACCTCTCATGTAAGTTCAAAACTTAATCCTATGTGATTATTAGAGCCCAGTATATGTGAATAAATAAGGTACTTCAAAATATGTTGAAAGGTACATGCATTAACTAATATGTAAGGCACACAGTTATAGTACACAAGCTTTGTCAGGGTCAATGAATTGGACCAAACTTTGTCAGGGTCAATGGATTGGACCAAACTTTGTC
>JAHWFP010026244.1:88962-119248 GCA_023313725.1 Lithobius niger
TGGACCAAACTTTGTCAGGGTCAATGGATTGGACCAAACTTTGTCAGGATAAATGGATTGGACCAAGCTTTGTCAGGGTCAATGGATTGGACCAAACTTTTCAGTGTCAGTTTAATTGACTACTAGATGAGACGATAATTGCTCATCTCCAGGAACTGAACAGTATTCCAAGGGAATCGGGCCATTCCCAAGGTTTATTAAATTATTCAAAATTAAGACAGCAGGTCAAATGTACCGTAACATTGTATTAAGAACTATAAAATGCAGGTTTGCTAGAAACTCTGCAGATCAGGTCATTAAAGCAGCACCATTTAGGTATTGCTTAGAAAAAAAAATAGAAATTAATACCAATATTAAATAATATAAGAAAAAAAAAGTAATAATGAAATATGGTATATCGCATATCGCTGCATAGAATATTCTGGATAATAATATTCAAATCGTCTTTAATGTGACTAGAATCGTCAAACAATTCAGTATACTGGTACGTAACGATGTCCAGTATATTGCCACTCACGTTCGGGATGGCAATGTAACATGCTGTTACACAAGCTGCTTTGCGTTGTGTAGAATCACTCATTGTTGGTACTAGTGGTTTTGTTGTTGGTGTTTTGCGGCGCACGACACACACATGCACAAAAACGAATGTTAATTGAGCTAGAAAAACACTAGGCTCATGGCTATGAAATAGAGAAAATGGCATAATATAGTATTTATAATAAAGGTGTTTCTTAAAGGGATTATGTGGCGCCTGAGGGTGATTGGTCTCTTTGTAGTGTCACATTAGTCGAAAGGGTAATAATACACCACCACTAACATTTCTTAAAGACATACACTAGTCAAAATGGGCGAGAATTGGCACACGTAACTATCACACTACGCATAAGTAATGTAAATGAGAAAAAATACACGGCATAAGAATTAGTAATGCTACTCGACGTGCCATGGATTGCCAATTCATAGCCAAAATATGGAGATTATTATCATATACTGAAATATTCGAAATACTGAATTTAAGTCTGAAGTACATGGTTAATTAGACATTTTTCAAAGGGTATGCAGATAGATTATGCTTAAATCGGGGCTAAGCAAGAATAGCTTTGGGAGCGATAAAAATATCCCCCCCCCATGTTCTAAATCTATAAGTTGCTAACTAACAACATGTAAGAACTATTTAAGACTTAGTACTCGCCAGTTTGGATCTCATTCGGGGACCAAGCAATTGATAAAAGATACACAAATATACAAATTTCTGCGGCGATGTATAATCAGGTTTATGTATAAGACATTTATTTATAAGAGTGTAATGCTATTGTATCCCGATGAAATCTTGTCTCAAATTGCCATACAAAAGGAAAAGTAAAATAGATTGACAACGTCAATCAGAAAGGTTCTTAGCGAACTAGAGATGCACATGATTAAAAAGAATCATGAATTTGGCTCGAAAGAAAAAAAAAGATAAATTAGTCACAATTTGGCATCGAGTGACATTCTTCAAACTTCAAAGAAGCAAAGAAACAAGATTTCAAAAGGAGAAAAACCTTTGAGTTTCAAACATAGCGTGTAATGTTGTCCATTTCTCTTCTCGTTATCCAGCCAAGCGAAACTGGGTCAAATGGGCCAGCAGCAGCCAAAACGAAAACAGAGAGAGGAAATCCCAACATGGCCTTGAACGACTTGGCCAGAGATGCGGCCAACTAAAGGCCGGTAGAGCACGCAGATGAGGAGATAGTACTCCAGCCTCCCAAACGAGACGGAAACCAGATGCCAATTAAAAAGAATGGAGAGGAAGATACCCTCATTCTTTTTCAGCTCAACAGCTACAAACTTATAAAGTTGAAATGTAAATTTGTTCAATTACATGGAATTGCAACGTTCAGGTCATGCTTTCACAAAAACTTTAGCTACTAATAGTTAATCCAAATACCAACCCAGATCAGATTGCTCATATTAATGGGGCATTTAAGTACACGATACATGATACACGTTCTGGCTTTTGCGGGGGACTTTTTCCTCAAAACGGGGTTGTTTTTCCTAGCCGCTCAACAATTTTCGGAATCTATGGGCCTGCTGGTGAAATACAAAGCTCTTACTAGGGTCATGTAGAGTGATTTTCTGTAAATAAAGAAGCTGGGTTTGAAGCTAAAATGCAGGAACCATTAAAGTACCATGATTTTAGTTTAGACAGGTATTATGTTAAGGGTTAATTAAACCTAATTATTCTTTATTACAGAAACAATACAGCTAATTAATCATATGCATAATTTCATAAATATACATTTATTAAATGCATGAATCAATTAATACTCATGCTAGACCAAAAATGGCTCCAACGACTAAGATATAGAAGGGGCCCGTTTCAAAGAAGACCAGATCTGTGTACATTCCTGTGTAAATTGAACCAGCTTAATTACAGCTATTGTTAAGTTGAGTAGATGGCTCTTCTAACTACGACATTATTTACGACTTGATCAGCGAAGCGTAGAATTTCCAGAAGGAATTCCAATTAGTTTGGAACGTCATCCATGATCGAACACGATCCTAATCAAAACAGTTAAAATTATTGCACAAAGGTCTGCAGGTGACAGTTCATTAAAGCGGCGAGCTACTCAAGCGCACAATACCAAGAATCACCTGATGTGCCTCGAACGCGACAATACAATGAATGACAAGTGCAACGGTACCTAATTTACTTTTAGGACCTGAACTGTCAAGACACGCAATTTCTAGTCAGCACACTAATCAATCAAATAGATTGCTAAGCAATAACGCTCTAGTATTTAAGCGGACTTCAGGAATGTGGCATTATCATTCAACTTTTAAAGGTTTACACGTTGCCACCATTCTCTGAGTCCTGCAGTTCACGGAGATATAAATAGCCGTGCCGCGCACCTGACATACAGTGCCGGGAGACGGGAAGCCGAGTAGCGAACGTCAGCTACGACGGAGCTTCACGGGAGCTAAGTATCATTCCGTATCACTAACCACGATTGTTGTACTTGAATATAGAGTAAGCCGAGTGCTTAATCCTTTAATACCAATCATAATTATTCTTTATTAGGAATTACTCCAAATGCAACCGTAGTAAGAATGCCAATCGCCAACTATTGTTGATTTAATATAACCAAACCGATCTCGAAATACAATCCTTATAATTCGATTATTGACCAGTGTGGTCCATATTTTGTTTAACGAAGAGTAGATTAAAGGCCTAATAGAAGAAAGAGCACACAAAACCACAAAGAAGAACACAACAAATGTTCACTTAAATGTTCTGCGAATAATTGCGTTCGTCTTCTTCAGAAGTTAGTTAGAAAAATACGTCGACCAACACATCGTTGACAAGTGCCCCGACCTGCTGCTGTGGAAAAGGTTCGTGGATGATGTTTTTGCGATACTCATTCAAGAAGTTCTTACTACCATCCTCTCTGAACTAAATTCCTGGCATCCAGCTATCGTCTTCACACACGAAGAAGAAGTAGATAAGCACTTGCCTTTCCTCGAGTTCTCCTCAGCAGGGAAAAGGATGGAATCACCTATGAACCTTACCAAAAACCTGCGCAATCTGGGCGAGCGATTCCTTTTCACTCCAACCACCCACGCTCCCAACTGAAGGCAATTGTCGCCAATGAACTTTACAGGATTGTGGCACATTCCTCGACCCCCCACACTGCGAAGAAGTTTCTCATGCTTGCTAAGACGAAGTTTCTGCAACTCCACTACCCAGCTTGTATTATCAACGCAGAAACCAAGAAGTCGTGGTTTCGGGCCCGCGAAAGAAGAAATCGGAGCAGGGAGAACAGGCCAGATGATGAACATCCGTTCGAAGTTGTCACGTATGTTCCAGGGAGAAGTGAGAAGTTACGTAAAGTCCTTCAAGAGCACGGCGTACGCTGCTTTTTCAAGCACCCTCCCAACCTGAAAACGTTGCTGAGAGACAACAGTAAATTGTCCCCCCCCTCCCCTCCGGCTTCCTCCGTGTCCAGTGCCCGTAGGTGGTCACCCACCCCCACTGCCACCCCCACCGGTTCCAACCCATCGCTATGCGACTAGGCTGAAGGCCCGACTCGTCCAGCCTCTCCCACCTCCACTTCCACCTGTTTCTCCCCCTCCGATTACCCCACCTGTGGCAGTGCCCACTCCCAACTCCATCTTGGAAGGTGTCCCCTCCCACCTACTCTCGCAAAGTGGAGTCGTATACTGTGTCCCTTGAAGCGACTGCAGCGCAGTGTACATTGGTGAGACTCATCGTAAGCTCCAAGCACCACTTAAAGAACACGTCGGAGAGGGAGGAAAAGAGAAGAACGGAATTGCTCTCCATCATAAAAAAGAGAAACATGCCATCTCCTGGGATCGGACTTCTGTTCTATTCAAATCTAACACACACAACGACTGTCATCTCAGGGCACTGGAGTCTCTTGCGATCAAACATTTCTCCAAAAATAGCATACCACTCATGAACATCCAGAATCCTGCTTATGCAAACATTGATCGCCTAGTGCGGCCAATTCTCGCGTCAAAATTTGACAGAAAGTGGGCACTCCAGATGTAACGCACGATTTAGATCAGTGGTTCTCACATCTTGCACGAATTTCAAAAGGACGATGTAGTGACTCGTATTTTTCTAACTAACTTCTGAAGAAGGCGAACGCAATTATTCGCCGAAAATTTAAGTGAACATTTGTTGTGTTCTTCTTTGTGGTTTTGTGTGCTCTTTCTTCTATTATGTCGTGTCTAAACCACAGTAAATGCCGGTTACCGGTTTTTGCAGATTAAAGGCCGAAAATATTATTGAATTGTTGCTTATCATTGCACCTCCCTTTTCAAGTGCCATATTTTATGTGTTGTATGTAGGTTGAATACAACTGATCCATCCTGAAAATAATGGTTTATTTTACGACAATTGCTCACTAGAATAGATCATTACATTAATAGAAGAACACATCCTCTAACTTTCTACAGAAACAGATCCGTAAATTTCATCTCCATTAATAAATGGCATCACCAAGAAAAATCGCTCAAACTGAGATGTAGCGAACATCATTTCCGGTCGCCGTTTTCTAAAACCTGTATATTTTGTATTTTATTCTTTCAGGCATAAAGCCAAAAACACTAGCTTAGTTGTGTTTTAGGAGAAGCATACATGTATGGATACACACGATATTTTTTATTTGTAAAACGAGTGACGACTCACATAATTAAATGGAAAATGTCCGACTGTTAAAAATTTGCTTGTCTGCTTCTGTAAACAACTAAAATTAACTTAAATGTGTTATAGCAGAATTAAATACTAAGCTGGTATATTTAATCTTTTATTTTTATGCTCAAAGGCACTTTAGTAAACTTAATTTCTTGCCATGAACCATACCGGAGCACTTCGTTTATGTTTGTGTAGTTTGACGGACCCAGTGTTTATTTTATGTTTATTTTTAATAGCATCTCCGTCCAAACTCCGACCGTAGCTACCGAACCATCGAAAACCAACTAGCTTTCCTTCAAGTAAAATCATGTCTTGTAAATATCAGTTTATTCCCAAAGTCAATGTTAATTCTGAGCTAACACTTCGTCCCCCCCCTCCCCTTCAATAGTTGCGATACCTAATACTGTAGTTTTTAATTTATAGGCCTATTCACGTTGTGAGTTCAAAACTCAGATCCTAAGGCCTCTCAATTCACAAGTCGGCAAATGCCTTTGCTCCCCTTGTTGCCAATATTCCCATCCAACCAAATCACAGTATTCAATTCCCCCTCCACTCAGAACGCAAAGCTACCCGGCCCGTCCGCACTGCCATGCCTGCTTCCGGTATAGACAGCCTGGCCGGTCTGAGTCAGTTTCTCCTCCTCTAGAGATTCCCCCCCCCCCTCCCGGGGGGTCGCTCTTCTATAGGCCCGTCCTTTCCCTCTACATTGACTGCCAGGCAGCAAGTATAAGACCCAGCTACAGGAGGCATTCGTTAGCACAGCTCAGAAATCTCAAAGCTAGAGGTAGCTACGCCGGTCGGGAGTGGAGACGTCACAGTCCGATTGTTGCCAAGCCGGGCAAACGTAGTTGGTTCGTATAACTTAGTTTAGATTGAAAGTTTATCTTTTGGACTCTTAATTCAAAATTTATAGTTTAATTTTAAATTAACCTTTAGCTTTGAAAGTAAATTATGGTTCGTTAAGCCATCGGCATTTAGGACGTTAACGGCCATAACGTAAGGGTTCACGGTCCCTTCCTAAAAACCAGCTTTTATTCACCGTTTCATTAATCTAATTTAATGCAAACAAAGGCCATCGGGTCAGTTAGATTTGCAGAAGCGCAGTACTTCATGGAGTGTACATCCCTTTTCTATGTGATATTCTGATGGGTACGGTTTGATCTTGTAGGAGTACCATTCGAAACATAACTGTAAGTTAAGGTCTACTATTATAAGTCAGTCGAGGCTGTTTGTAATTTAGAGGGCTCTTTTGTGAAATCCCTGTTGCCTAAAATCACTGTTTTTATTTGAAATTGTTTGAACTAAAACCAAGTTCCCGTGTACGAATTTAATGTAAAATTCACGAAATGCTTTTAACCTAAAAACTTAGTTATGTAATTAGCAAGCCCAATTTGTAAAGTGGAACCTTTTTAAATTGTCTGTTCAAAAGAAAACCAGGAGTTTTAAATGCCAGTTTGCTTGCTATTTGAGATGATTGCTAGAAGTTAACATTTAAGACAAATCTCTTCGAATTAACCTTTGCTATCTTTTTCCCACCTTGGTGGCAGCGTTACCCGCTTTTTATCACTAGTCAGGTCTTAAGATTAGGACTTCAATGCTCCATTCCCTATGCCGGGACTGTAGCAGTTGTGCTGTTTAAACCAAAAACGTACGGAAATTCAACTCCAAGTGATGGAAAGTAAGAGCCAGTTTCACCAGGCGCCAGAGATGCTGCAAGCACCTACTCCGTCGTAGCATACGCCGTTACAAGGTAGAGAATTGGCGGAAAGTGGGAGTGTTACACAAAAAAAAATCGACTGTTGCAGTTGTAACGGTGGACGCTACGACGGCTGAGGTGCTTGTAACGCCCCCAACATCATTGGTTGACCAGTATTGTTTTAGCATCAAGTTTTGGTGATTATTACGACTTTTCACATTAATAAGCACAGCATGGGCCACAGTCCCGGCATGGGGAATGAAGCGTCGGTGTCCTAACTATAGGCATAACCTTAATGCTACCGGTAATTATCGCTGCCACCAACGGTGGATTAATTTAATTGTTAAACGAAGTATAAAGCTAAGATGGGCTACATATTAAATTACACTTGGGACAACTAATCAACTAGGGAACGAACCTGAAGTTTAAAACTCTTGGTTTTTATTTAAGACATCAGAAAAACGAAAATAAACACCTTTTTCACTGGTTGACTAGTACTTAGCTTTTGACAAGTTTGCAAAAACACTTGGCTTGAATTTACATTTGGAAATTCACTTGTAACAAGAACAACGAAGTTTATTCTTAAACACTCTTAATTTTGATTTTTTTCTTTGGTTCCAATTCAGGACCAACCAGCAAGCTGAACCGCGTCCGCTAAGTTACACCTATATTTGACAACTATTTTTCAAATCATCCAACAGTTATTTTTTCCTGACCAAACCGTCCCTTTGTTTACATTCAAAACGAAAAAAGAATGAGCCTGGCTTTTTAGAAAGAGATGCCTACTCTAACATTATGGTAGTAGGGACCAGAACTGCCGATTTGGCTTACCAACCATAAAGACTCCTAAGCTAGAGGTTAGTTTAAGTTAAACTATAAATTTAGAATCGGGGTTTAAGCTAAAACTAGTTACTTACGAACCACTACTATTTTGCCCGGCATGGCAACCACGGACGTGACATCTCCACTCCCGACCGGCGTGACCCTTCTAGCTTATGAGATCTGTGAGCTGTGCTCAGGAGGGGGGTTGGGGGTTCTAGAGCAGCGCATTCTCGCGACCAAAGCGCGGACGCCGAGGAGAGCTGTGGGGGTCTGATTGGTGGAGGGCCAGGAGAACAATGGGAAAGTCGGTAGAGCAAAGGGTTTGGTGCAGAGCCGTTTGAAGGAGTAGGGAATGGTTAAAGACAGGCCAAATTGAGTTTTCAACTCATGAACTTTGGGAAAGGCTTTTACATTAGGATATTGACTATTGATTGATTATTTACATGAGAACTTGGTGAAATGGCTCTTGTTAAAGCTTTGTACTTTGGTTTGGGTAATGAATAAATCATTACTATTTGATTTAATAAGCTTTAACGGTAAACTGCAGTGTTACACACCACAACTAGGTTGGGGGGGGGGACTGAGTTTCTTTGCACAGACTGACTTTAGGATGGCATTGGGAACAGATCTTTTCAAGATTTGTAGTTTTAATAGAAGGACAAGCTATTGCAAAACATTCGGATGGTTACAGTCGGAGTTTTGGTAGAGATTTACATAAAAATTTGTGTCCGGTGATTGCCGATGTCGAATTAGTTCGGACTAATGGCAGTGTTCTGAGGGCAAAAGATTATTAATAAAGTATAAAATGGATAAAAAAAACTAGTTTAGGAATGCTATAATGCATTAAGTTAAGTTGGATGTTTAACTTTTAAGTTAAAAGACAGTTTTCGATCGTGGTGGAAATTTTCATAAGAGTTGCTGGAGATCATCACAATAAAAAATATCACACTTAAAAGGTTGTCTGTATCCACAATTCCACATGTATGTGAGGTTAAGTACCAATTAAGGAAGCCCCACCTAATTCACAACTAAGCTAGTGTCTTTGGGCTTTTTGCCCTAAATAAAAATAAGTAAAAAAAAAGTACAAGATAAAAGTTTTCAATAATGGCGGCCATGATGAAGGAGCGCTGCGGTAATTTTGGATCGATTTTCAAATGGAGATTGTGAGACTTCAGGATGGAATTTTGAAGATTAGCTTAACCTAAGAGGTAGCTATTGTGGCAAGCTATTAAATGGTCCCAAGTTGGGCCGTTTTAGTCCATTATTGACAATTTGGCTGAGGTTTTAAGACCGCGGTCTTTTTGCGTTTTGGTGCACAAGTTTTTTGATCTTTGGAGGCCATGTATCCTCTCCAATCGATTTTTCGGCAAGCCGACATTACACAGTGAGCGATCAAACAGCACCGAACAAATACTGGGAAACAACCACGAGTCGAACAAATCCCCGGGCGAAGCTGGGTAAGATGCTAGTGATTCATAAATTGAGCATAAATGTTCAGTTTTTTTTTCATGTTTGGTTCCAGATTGACAATTTGACCAGTTCTTGAAAAAAAAAAACCATCGGAAAACACTGTGATAGATGAATTGAGCTGTTAAGACGAATTCAATCAGCAAGCTTCAAAATTTTTTTAACGGAGAGAACCGACTTTACATCATATAAATTACATTTTGGTAGTGCTCATAATGGAGTTTAGTTTGCTGCAGGCTTTTGGTTGCAGGGTTGCCAAGCCTCAAAATTAGTTATAAACCCAATTTTCTGGATCCAAAACCCAATATTGATTCCAAAAAAGTGGTTTCTATTTTCGAAATTTTTGCAAAATTGTTAACTTTGCTTTGGTATATTCAGTGTGGCAGGGCTGAATTAAGGTTAATCTGGGGCCCTAGACAAAATTCTTGTGGGCCCCCCCTCCCCTTCGCATAACGTAAACAGTTCCTTACCTACTGTCAAATGGAAGAGAATTGTGGCAAGAGGAAGAATTTTACTTGTCAAATCTTATAATCTTGAATTTTATTGCCAAAAAAGTTGCAGGGGTGACTTTTGAAAATTGCTATCATTACACAGTCCTTTGTTAAAGTATCATCTCTCGTAGGAAAAAGAGTAGGATGGGATAACATGTTTCTAGCTTACTATCCACACAAAACTGGTGAATTTCATGGTTTTGTTTATTTATTTATTTTTTCTTTAAGCTTCAGCAGGGTCGGGGACCACTTAGAAATTCAGCACCAGGGACAAATGTCTCCAATGTCCCTGCCTTAATCCAGCCCTGCAGTTCAGAATTTCGTTTGTTGTTATCAGGATTCCGGTGTAAAAGAATAAATGTGAGGCATACTGACTTGCTAAGTTTTTTATTGTTTAATGTTTTGAAAATAGGACACCACTTTTCGTAAGAAAGTTGTAATATTCTTAAGTCACAGTTTGTGACCAATTGGGGTCAAACAGCGGTCTAGGTGTTAAAACCCCAAACCGTGGCTAAGTGGGGGTCTTGTGAACAAGTCTGACAATTCTTAGTGGGGTTAAACTGGGGCCAGGTTAGTTAGTCACAATTTGTGACCAATTTGGGCCCCACCCAGGGTCTAAAAATTATAGGCCCCAAATTGGGGCCTGTTGGGATCAATCTACAAATGCAAGTCACGATTAGGGATCAACGTGGGGTCAAACCAGGGCCAATGCAAAGCAAACATTTGCAAAATTTGGGTACTGGGGTCTGCCGTGGCCTGTTTGGGATCAGTTTGGGCACTTGTGACAACTTTGGGACTTAAATTAGGTCTGTTTGTGACCATACCGTCTACGAGACGGGGTTATGATTCATGGTGGACACTTTGGGTGAATTGATGTGTTGAATAGAATGTGCCAGTGTTTGTGTGCCCAAATTTCTTGGCAGACTTGTTTTCGAGTGGGTTATTATACCGAAACATTTTGGGCTACTTCGTCACTATTTCCAAGCATCATAGTGGTTGGGACTATTCTGTTTCAAGGCACCTCTGGTGCAACGTTTTGTTCCGAGGTTTTTTTCCACAAGCGGTCGCCGAGGCCAAGGTACGTGGTGATTGGGATTTGTTGCTGGTCGTAGGTAATTTACAAAAGTTGCATCCTGCCAAGTGTCTAAATTAGAAGTAACTTACCCTTAAGGTGGCAATGTTGGTCTCCATCAGTTTGGGGAATAAAGCAAGTGGTGTGACATTTTGTAGGCTGAGTCAATTTTTGTTCTGTGTGACCATAAGACGAGCAGGAGTGTTGCGCCGTTATTGTTGCTGCGTCTACTGGGCCATGGTGACCAGTCTTTAAATGTGGTGCACTACGTGGCTTCCTACATCCGTAGGACGGAGAATTCGCGAAACGAGGTTCTTAACTACAGTGAAACCTCTTTATAACGAAGACCACGGGCCTTGGATATAAATTATTACAAGAGGAAACCCGTGCTACGCACGGATGGTGTTAAATGAAAACCCACCAACTAATAAAAATCCACCAAAATATGGAAACCTGACCAATCAGATTTTTGTGCATACTGGCTAACAAATGCTTGTTTTTGTTCGCGTCGCTCTCTCAATCAGCTATCCCAAGCCCGAAACAGCCCGTACCCCTTTTCCGCACCTGGTCTCCAAGCACTGACATTAGCACATTTCTATGGGGAAATAAATAAATACTCTGTTGTAGAACAAAGTTAAAAACCTTTAGCCCGGCGGCTTTGGCTTTTTTTTTTCTGGGAGAGGCAGAAAGTTAATCGACGACAGTGCCTGATATGGTTTTGTTTCATTTACAGAGGTGTTATCGTTGCAGATCACCGCACCGTAAATTTAAAGTGGTTGTTAAAAGCGATTGCTAGATTCTTATTGTTTCCGGCCACTTTGCATGGCTTATTCCTTGTAGCGGCGGACGCTACGACAGGCTAGGTGCTTGTAACATCTCCGCACTCAAGGTTGACATCCAGCTTGTAGATATGACTGAGTAATTACTTTCTGACTATTATGGCGTATAACAGCACAGTTGGGCCTCAATCCCGGAGGGAGTGAAGATACTTTCCTATTTTAAAAATGAATAGGTCTAACCAGAAACTATCTATCTGGTCTTTAAGGTTGCCACCACCGGTAGGTAATATTTAAAAGCTAAGGGGGTTTAGAATAAAATGGGCTACATGTTATTTAAACGCAAGCAATTAATCTGCACTAGAAACCGTACTTGAAGTTTTAAAAACTCTTGGTTTTAATAAAATCACAACAAATGGAAAATGCACTTTACATTTTGGTCACTAGTTACAACGAAAGCTTTAAATTATAGCAAGAAGGCTTTCAGTGAAAGCAAACGAATTTACATTTTAGAAAATTCAAGAACAAAAAGCAACAACGGGCTTTTTACATACTTATAAACAATTTCAACTAGAAAAAGTAGTTTTTGGGTCCAATCCTGAAAACCCTCTAATTTAAACTCGCATCCGCTAAAGTCTTAATTAGTCTTAGACATATATCTCTTTCGCAAAAGAACGCCCGAATCCTCAAGAGCCACTGTCTACCGTTTAAGTTAAAACGTGGTTTAAATAAACAAAGGAACGTTGGTTTTTATGAAGAGAACCACTCTGACATTATAGCAAGTACAGACCGAAAATACTGTTTGGCTTACTCCACTGTAAAAATTCTAAAACAAGAGGTAAGTTAAAAACTGAACTATAAATTTAGAATGGGGTCCTAAAATTAAACTTTCAATTAACTAGTAACATACTGACCACTACTTCTGCCCGGCATGGCAACCTTCAGAACGCGGCATCTCCAATCCTGACCGGCCGTGACCACCACTTGTCTTAGATCTGTGAGCTGTGCTAAAGAGTGAGGGGAGCGGGGGCTTTTTATGCCCCAAACCGGAAGTTCGCGCGGATGGGCAGGAGAGCTACGGGGGTCTGATAGGCTGAGGGCCTTGAGAACAATAGAAAGTGGGAGAAGTCGGGTGAACAAAGGCTTTTGCTTGGGAGCCGTTTGAAGGAATAGGGACTATGTACACATGTGCCAATAACGAGTTTTGAACTGTTTGACAAAGGAAAATTAGCTTTTTAGTTGCTTTGGGAATTTTGTTGTACAAAATATTAAACTACAGTGTTATGCACTGCAACTATTGAAGGAAGGGGGATGAAGTGAGTAGTAAAAGTGCGATTGGGCTGTCGTGTTACATCTAAAAAACCCGGGGGTATACAAACCCAGGGAAATATGGGGGAGATGTGTAACAGGTTATTGGGTGAAGTACTTCTCAAAAATGTAAAATATATTACAAACAAAAAAAAAAATTAATTTTGGATTCAAGTTCAATCATTCTAACTGGTGTAGGTGCGGAACTAAGCTGTAACTTGAAAACGTCCATATACCTAAACCCTAAAAAATAGTATGAAATGGCACTCGTCTCGTTGGATACATATTACAGCGTTTTTAACGTGCACGTAGATAATAATGAATTTTCATACACTATAGACGGTGGAACGAACTGGAATAAGGTGCAGGTTATTCCAGGTGCTTACGAAATTTCAGACTTGAATAATTTTATACAGTCTATGTTGGAACAAAGTGGTCACGAAAAAAATGTGATCGTTTTAGAACCGAACCATAATACTTTAAAAACAAATTTGGTTATAAATAATCCGCTCTACGGTGTTTTGTTTCTGGGAGATAATAATTTAGGAACTGTTCTAGGGTTCCTTCAGGGAATTTATACTAAAACTCAGCAGGTCAAATATCCGTGGATATAATGGGGCTCAATACAATTTTCGTTCATACCAACATAATCGGGTCTTCCTACGTGAATGACGACACTCAACCTTGCATATACGCTTTTTATCCAGGAGTGCCACCGGGTTATAAGATGATAATTTCCCCTCAAAATTTAATCTACCTTCCTGTAACTACCGACAAGATTCGTAATATTCGTATTTGGTTAACTTCTCAAGATAACGAAATGATAAATTTAAACGGGAAACCCTTACCGTCAGACTTCATCTGACGTCTAAAAAATAATTTTTTACATAAAAAAAAAGAATGTTAGTATTCGAAAGAAAAAAAATAATAATTGGAAAAGGATTCGTCGTAGATAATAATCAATTAAGGGCAAAAAACGCAGCATTCATCAAATTTATAACGAGAGCGCGAAGATGAGTTTAACGGAACATTACCTCGATATAAATGAATCTTTACAACAAGATACTTCCGTGGAGAGCTACGCATTTCACGAATTTAATCCAATAGTAGGAACCAATCTAAACAACGTCAATTCGGAAATTAGAATCGTAATTGCAAACCAGGATTTGTTCCTTCACGTCGCGAATAGTTATCTTCTGATTAAAGGCAGGTTACTGAACGCCGACGGTTCTAGTTTTGCCGATGCGGACGTAGTGTCTCTCATCAATAATGGTTTCATGTACCTGTTTTCCAGCATTAAATATCACTTGGGGGATAAGCTAGTGGATGAGTTAAATTACCCCGGTTATGGGACTCTCACGAAAGGTCTTCTTACGTACGGTCCGACCGATCAAGTGTCGTTGCTGGGGAACTGCTGGGCGTTAGATGCGGCAAAATCTTCCGCGGCCAGTTTGAACGATAAGATCGGATTCAAATTACGGCATTCCATCATCGTGAAGGAAACGACTCGTAAAGGAAACTTCTCGTTCGCCATTCCTTTAAAACACTGCATGGGATTTTTCGAAAATTATGACAAGGTGCTGTACGGTGCCAAGCATGTCCTAACCTTGTCTAGGGCGAGCAATGACGACGCTGTATTCAGGGCAGCTGCAACAGCTGTTGGGAAAGTCGAATTGAGTAGCCTTTCGTGGCACGTACCGCACGTAACCACATCCGACGAGCAAAAACTTAGGCGTTTTTAGCTACATAGAAGGTGGGATGAACGTGGACTTGGGTTTTAGGCACTGGCATTACGATAGTTGCGAACTTCCTCAGAGCACTAGTTTCACATGGCACGTGCTTACTACTTCGGCCATCGAAAAACCGAGGTGGGTTATTCTAGCTCTTCAGACTGATAGAAAAGATGCGCAAACTAAAAATCCAGCCGTATTCGATCACTGCAGTCTCAAGACGCTCACGCAACTTTAAATTCCGAACGTTACCCGTTCTTGGACTTGAACGTAAATTTCGCTACTGGAGAATACTCGATCCTGTATAGAATGGCTCAACGCGCTTTGTACGATGTCGGGGACTTGTGTATCGATTCGGTGCAGTTCAAAAAGACGTATCCTCTAGTAGTTTTGGACTGTTCCAAACAATCGGAGAGACTTCAGTCCGGCATAGTCGACATGCAAGTAAAGTTGAAATTTAACGCCACGGTTCCAGCTAACATGACGTGCCACGCGCTGTTGATCGGTGACAGAAAAATGAGTTTGAAATTGGATAAAGGCAAAGTCGAAGTGATTTATTAAAAAAAGGGAGATGGAGAAACAAATTCGAAAACAAGTAAAATCGGAAAAAAACGGAGCGGGGTGAAAAGAAAAAGATCGCGAAACGAGGTGGGTTTTTACCATTGTTGGCATTGCTGGGACCCATCTTAGCCGGTCTAGCCGGAGGTGCCGCCGGTATCGCCGCTGCAGTTAAAAAGAGCCAGAACGATGCTAAGGTAATGAAAGAAATGGTGAGACATAACAAGAAGATGGAGGGTTCGGGGTTGAAACGTAAAAAGAAAAAAAAAGCGAATCGTGGCAGAGGGCTCTTTCTAAGGCCAGTAAAGGTCTGATCGATTTTACTAAACCGTTAACGAGTCTCGATTTAAACAGATTAGTTAAAGTTTTGAAAATTCCTAAATACAGAGGTACTTTTAGCAAGGATCATCTGCCGTTAAAACCTAAACCTCGTGGTGAATGCGGCATCGTTAATCTCGAAAATTTTCACGATGGAAACGGAAGTCATTGGGTGGCTTACTCGACAGTTACTGACATACCCTGGTATTTCGACAGTTTCGGCAACCTCGAACCACCGACATCCATTTCGGAGTATTTGGGTCCCGTTAAATACAATTACGAAAGGGTGCAAAATTTTAATCAAACATTGTGCGGTCATTTCTGTTTTTTTTCTAAGTTTCTCATGCAAGTGATATGATTACGAAGATATTTTAAGACGGTTAACTCTCTAACTCGGTTATCCCCATTGTTCTTCGTATGGACTGGTATATGGTCTCTGTTTTGACCATGGTATACAACGAGTCTTGGTTAGGTATATATCTATCTGGTAATCTTTATCTTCCGTCCTTGCCGTATCAGCCATTATATAAATCGCGTTACCATCACTCACGATGATCGGTATTTCCGTTATACTTAAAGTTGATGGTTGGAGAAGTCTCTCGAAACCGAGATAAACTTGAAATCCTTTGTCTTTGGGTACACTTTCCGACAAATCAAAAAACTTAGTTATTAAACACCGTATCTTTATATCTGGAGGGTCTGAAGTAGGTATATAGTCTCCGCTTCTTCCTATATTCATTCCCAGGATATACCAACCGGATGTTGATAAGTAGTATTGGCGAGGATAGTTATTGTGACCTTTAGGGTAAGGACTAGTTCCGCGAAAAGTAACTATACAGTCAATACGTGGATTTATATATCTTTCCATCACAAAACCGACGTTTTCAAAATGATTCTTGGCTTCCTCCGTGTCTGGTGGGAGCTTTTTTTCTACGTTTAAAGAAACCATTCGACTATCGGCGTAACCCTTAGTAGCCACGTCGTGTTCCGCGGTTGGAGGGAGCGTAAATTTGATTCGTCTATTTTTTGCATCGAGTACCCCATCCTCATCCAACGCCGTTTGAAGTTTGCCTATTTCGTAGGCATCTCTAATAACCTCAAAGAAATAGTCTCTATTAACAGCATCTGAAGGGCTTTCGGGGCTCGCCAGGTTACTGATTCGTTTATTTTTTGCGTCGAATTTATCGCGAGAGTCATGATCAAGGGATTGTCAAGTTTGGTTTCTAATTCGTTTATACCGAGAAGCTTCGCGTCGACGTATTCTTTATTCGCGGCATCCTTAAATTGTATGGGTGATGCAAGGTCCTTGATTCACTTACTTTTAGCATTGAGCAGTCCATCGGGACCTTCCTTCAAAGCGTAACCGAGTTTGGTCTCCACTTCGTTTATGATGAGAAGCTTCGCGTCGACGTATTCTTTATTCGTTGCATCTTTAGATTGTGCGGGGGATGTCAGATCCTTGATTCGTCTATCTTTCGCGTCACGTTGACCATCGGCACTTTCCTCCAGCGTAGTTTTTAAACTTTTTACATCTGTCACCTGGGAATAAGTCTCCGCATCTTCAGGATCTATACCAGCAGCTAGATTAGTTAACCGATTCATTCGCATGTCCGATACAGTTTTTGAATCGACGTAATCTTTAGTCGCTACATCCATAGATTGTGAGGGAGTTTCGAGATCTTTAATACGTTTCTTTTCAGCGTTAAAATTTCCATCCGCGTCTTTCTTCACTCCTACTTCGGCTTTAAATTTTTTTACTTCGTTTTCTAATTCGGTAAATTGGGAATAAATTACAACATCTACGGGTTCTGTAGCAGCTCTGACTTTAGTAAGTCGCTTATTCTGCATGTCGTAATCATGGTTCAGGTCTAATATAAATCCTATACCCGGAACTCCTTTCACATCTCTTTGCATTCGTTTCAAAGACTGTCCAAATTTATTAATCGGCATTTTGGCGATTCTTTTATTTTATATATAAACAAAAGAGAAAAAGAAATGTCTCATTCCGCCTGGTATACAAATCTCTCGAATCTGTTACAATCAAATTCTCTAGAAGAGAATGCAACAGATTTAAAAACGGAGTAAAGTACGTCTTGTCTCCTTCCATAGAATTCAAGGATTTAAAAGGAATTGGTTCTCCCATTTCGAACGAAGATTCCAAGCGTAAGGGTTGGATTTCTCCATCGGACCCTGAACTTCAAAATGTGTTGAAAAATCTTAAACGATACATCTGGAAAAAATTAGAAATTCAAACCGATGAGCAGAAATCCGTTTCTTTGACAATGTTCAGTTACCCCAAATACTCGCACCCCGTTTCGATCTGCAACCCATTCTGTCAAAAGGCTGACGACAAGTCGGATAAACCACTCTGTGTTAGAACGTGGGTGTACAACAATACCCACAAAACTAAAGGAAAACTTAACAAAAACGTTATGGAAAAGCCGTGGTTTAATTTGCCACCGTGCGGAAGTTATTGGTAAAATTAATGCCATGTATGTCAGCAATGACACTCCCAGAACCGTAAAACTTTGGTGTAACATAGATTACGGAGTTGTTGAATGTAATTATTATTAATATTATTATTATTATACATTCGACGATAAGTTTTCTGATAAAGACATTATGAGTTTGATTTCTGAATAAATTAAAAAACAATGGATATACAAAATTATGATAATGGAATTATGGTAATAGAATTATGATTATGGAATTTCTTTGTTCCAAGTAAAAAACCAAAAAATCACCCATTTCTACCTTCGAACATCAGATGTCTGATTATAGGACCGGCAAATTGTGGAAAAACTAATTTACTGTTTAATTTTATCTGTAATGAGGGTTGGTTGGATTATGACAGATTATACGTGTACAGCAAAACTCTGTGTCAACCAAAATACCGAGCTTTACAGTCTATATTTTCCGAAATTGAGGGAACCATAGGGCTGGATATAGCGAGTTTTCATGACTCTCCAATCAATTTTACCCCTCCCGAGGAGTTGGATCCCAAGTTTCGTAATCTCGTGGTTTTTGATGATGTTCTTTTGGACAAGCAAAAAAACATAGAGCGTTACTTCGCTCAAGGACGTCATTCTAATGCCGACGTTTTTTTTTGCAGTCAGTCTTACACTAGAATTCCCAAACAAGTGGTTAGAGATAATGCTAATTTATTAATCGTATTTCCCGTGGATGATTTAAACTTAAAACACTTGTACGAAAATCATGTCGGGCCGGACATGGAATTTTCAGATTTTAAAACGTTGTGTAGAACGTGTTGGAACGATCCGTACGGGTTTTTGTCGATCGACAAAACGTTAAATGAGGGACGTCATAAACGTTCATTTTCGTTCATAAATAAAAGAAGCCGAAAGAAAAAAGAACATGGAAACGAAACGTGAAATCGTAAAACTCAAACGTTTAATGAAAAAATTGTTGGATCAACGTTTGGATGAGCAAGTGCAGGAAGAATCCTTACAAGAGTTTTTTAAACCCGTTGTTAGTACTTTGAAACCAACTGTTGCGAAACCAATACCCGCAGCGAGTCCTTTGAAAGTAGTTGCTGGCTTTCCTACTAAAAAACGAGCGAAACATAAACGAATTATTACTCCCGTAAAAACTTTTAAATCTCAGGATGATGAGGAAGGGTGGGAAACTGATGGAACAACGCACGATACTGAAAAGTTTGAATTGAAGGCACCTCTCAGTTTTACCGACCGTTCGACTCTAACAGCGCGAGATTCTCCCAATGTATCTGAATATGCGACTCCGGTTATGCGAACCGAATACGCATCTACCAGTACAGGGCCAAAAGTCACCCCAGTGCTTTCGGCAATTCAAAACAGACGCATTTCAACACCTCCAGAAATTCCAAATTATCCCACCCTCAGATCCTTGGATAGTCTGTTACCGGGGCAAGTCCTAGGGCAAACGGCTAAACATTTCCTGCTCAAATTTTTCGAAAATCCCAAAGAGACCGATCCTGTCTTCGGACTGCAATACGACATGAAAACTTGAGAAATGAGGATTGCTAATAAACCCGTAAAAATATTCGAGAACGACATAGTGGTCGGTGGTAATCAGTATGTGGGAAGACGAGGACTTTGGAGCTTGCTGGTTTTTAAGGATTTGAAAGAAACTTCGTATTCTCCAGATGTCAAGGCATCTTACGCATCTCTTTTGAAAAATACCAACGCCATCTATGAAAACAACGATCCGGGTACTCGAAAACCCAAGTCTAATCGTGGTGCCAAGTATGCAACAATAATAGGTCCTATTTGGAAGAATATAAAAACGAAGAAAAAGGGGGCCGGCATGATAAAAAAAAAACAGGGTATGCTAGAACGGTGGATTATAAGTACTACGATGATCCTAACGACCTGGTCAGCAGATTAAGGCTTTTGCACGGATCCACCCAGGCGGGGCACGATGGTCACAGGAACGAGATGATAGAAATTTTATCAGAATTGGAGCAACGACGCATCATCACCACTCGTGAAAAAAATAATGCTTATCAGAATTTAAGTTTACAATGAAAAAAATGTTTGTTTAGTAAAAAAGGAAAGTGATCAAGATGAAGTACTGCGTAAAATGTAAACGCCATACGTCTAACCGACCCGAACCTCCTATTATTTTGATGTCAAAAAATAACAGACGAATGGAAATTGTGTTCTGTGACGTGTGTGGGACCAAAACGGCTTCCTTCGTCAAGTCTGGAAAAAGAATCGTAAATAAAATCATAGACCATTTACCGGTAGAAGTACATTTGCCCGGATATCAATACAGCAGGCCCGGAACCAAACTAAACGAGAGATTAGCTAGAGGGGACCCTGGAATAAATAAACTGGATGAGGCATGCAAAGAACACGATATCGCTTACTCGAAAAGCTCTAATTTAAACGAACGGCACGCTGCCGACGAAATTCTTATAACTAAAGCTCGAAAAGTACGTAAGGATCCTTCACTCTCTTGGAGAGAAAAATTAGCCGCGGCAATCATCAAAAAAAATCATGGGAACACAACTCAAGCTCGGAATGGGTGGAAAAAAAAAACGAAATGGATCAACTCGTAAATGAACTCCACAAACCGACGCGGAAACACTTTCCGAGGCGGAAAGTGGCTGAGCCTGAACGATCTATGGCAGGCGGACTTGGTAGAAATGATACTTACTCTAACGTAAATAAAGGATTTAACTATCTATTGACTTGCATTAATGTTATGTCCACGTTTTCTGGGTCCATTCCCCTTAAATCTAAAACCGGTCTAAATGTTACGCAAGCCTTTCAGAAAATACTTGAAGGAACGACACCCCCTAAAAATTTACAAGTTGATTTAGGTAGTGAATTTTACAATAAATACTTCAAAGCACTCCTTAAGCGTTACAACATCAACATGTACTCTACCCACTCTGAGAAGAAGGCGAGTGTTGTAGAACGTTTCAACAGAACGCTGAAAACTCAAATGTGGAAACGATTCACCAGGCAGGGAACTTACCAGTGGATACACATTATCGATGAGTTAGTTTCTCGCTACAGTGACACAATTCACTCCACAACTAAACTAAAACCGAGGGAAGTAACCAAACGTCACGACTCGTTGCTGAGAATTAAGTCAAAACAATCGTTGAAAAAACCCAAATTTGCCGTGGGAAATAAAGTCAGAATTTCTAAAGTTAAGAAAATTTTTGATAAAGGGTATTTACAAAATTTTACTAAGGAAGTTTTCACGATTCGCAAAGTGCAAAAAACCGAACCGATTACTTATCTTTTAAAAGATGAGTCGGGTGAAGCAGTGCTGGGTGGTTTCTACGAACAAGAAATTCAAAAAACCCTAGTTCCAGATTTAGTTTTAGTAGAAAAACTGCTACGCAGTAAGAAAGAAAAAGATAGGAAAATGCTTTATTTTGTAAAATGGAAGAGTTATGACCCCAAGTATAATAGTTGGACGGATAATATTAGCAGTCTTAAATAAATAAATCCATAAAAACATAATAATTTTTTTTTCCTTTTGGAGTATCATTATTCATCATCGGGCAGAATGAGACCATGTCGAATGACGTGATGGTTGATCATTTGTTTCATGTTTGGATCAAAATACTTTCTACATACGTGATAGTATGTTGGACTGATAATAAACTTTCCTATGTGACGTATTTTGCACATTTTTAAATGTGTCTGAATTTCTGCTTTCGAGGTGAATTCTAGCAAACAATTTTTGCACACAAATGTAACTACTTTTTCATATTGTTCCATCATGATTTTTAAAGAAGAATAGGGAGTCAATCTCTTTATATACATTCCGGGTAATAATTTGTTAGCAGAAGTAAGCGAACAACTTGCGTTCAAGTTTCATTAATCTTAACTTCCCGAGCTTTTTTGTTTTTTGAGCGCGCGACTCTTTTTGATTCTATAGGCTTGTTTCTCTAGTCTAGCTTTCTTCCGCTCTTCTGTTTCCCGTTCGAGACTCTTTTTCTTACTAATAGCTTACTTCTCTAATCTAGCTTTTTTCTCCTCTGGGCACATCGCAGCCCGTCTTTCCCTTTCCATCATTCTCCTCCTAACTTTTCTCTCGTTCTCCCAAATGACAGCATCCTCCAACTTTCTCCTACGGTTCTCTAATAGGATGGTTCGCAGCGCCGCTTTCTCCCTCTCCTCAGCTTTTTTTGCTTCGTTCAATTCGTCATTTTCTGTCATTCGATACGATAAGAGCAATTGTTCCTCTTTTTCCTCATCGCTCAAAATATCTACGTCCGAATCGAAATCGTCTTCGTATTCTTTCCAAGTACCTGAATCGATGTGACCAATAGCTAACGTATCCGTACCATTATCCAAGATAAAACGTTTATCATCATACGCCGATATGAGGAATTTTGAAACCTTAACGGTGCTAACTTCGTGTCCCACGCTAGAAATTTTTGACCAAACTCCCTTAGCCGGGAATGTCGGTGTTTTTAAAACTGATTCATAATCCTCGAAGTTCAGGTGTTTTTTCACGAACGCTCTTTGAATCCCCTTAGCTTTTTTCTTAGTTTCTGTTTTGAGAGATTTTATCGCGTACATTTTCGACCGTAACCCTACAAATCCTAGGATGGGGATACCTGCCATCTCATCCTTCATTTTACCTAAAACTAATTTGTTCACATCGGAGAAAAGTCGGTGATTGCGGGGATAATTACTCGTGTCGAAGCGCTCTCGATCCCGAACCATGTCCTCGTACACATCTTCCGTTTCGATTTGGTAACACAAGCTGTCGGTATCTGTAAATAGGAGCCTGGCCCGATTACCGTACTTGGGTCGAATGTACTGAATCCGGAGTACGTGAGCAGGTCGCAGCAAACACTTCTAGCTCGGCGGTTAATCTGCACCAAGTTTTCATTCAAGATCCTGAAAGAATCCGCGTGAGGTTGGGAGGTGTATTTTACGGCTCTCTTAGCGTTGATGCACAATTTCACGGAGAGCCGATTCTGTTTGTTTTCCAACGTCTTACCAAACGCCGAATTATTTAACAACTTAAAGTAATCCTTTTCGAACGGAGTGGTTGATTGTTGTCTTTTAGCGGTATTGAAATCTATATAGTTTTCCATCCAAGGTTTCTGGTTGAAAACCAAGGCCCTTCGGATGTGGTGAAGAACTAATCCGTGACGGAGGTAAAATTTCAAATTCCGGTAGTGGAGAACATACTTCTTCTTATGCAGAAGATTTGGAGCGAGCTTAGAGGAAGACCTGATCTCGTGATCTATATCTTCTAATTTTTTTGCGTAGGGGGAAATGAGATCTTCCCCAATCTCGATATTCTCGGGAGCTAACGGGTAATCGTTATGGGCATCGTGCAGTTCGCTGGGGTATTCAAGGTCTACTTCGAGAATGTGCCCAATGGCTGCATCGTCTGGCACGGCGTCTACGTCGAAAGCTCTAATTTCGTCCTTCGTCAAGTACCGGAACTCATCGTAGGGGAGAGGAGCGCTCATGGCAAAACCGTACAAGTTGTTCATGTCCAAGTATATGATGTATAGGGAAGGTTCGTGAGGGTTGAAACCGGGCAGGTATTTATTATTAGCTTCGGAAAACCTCTTACATATAAACGAAACCCCGCCACGGATGCCGGAAAATACTAAATTGCGTGTATTGACGTGAGTGAACAGTTCCAATTTCGGTTCGTGCATTCTCAAGAGTGCGGCCCAACTGAAACCCGGGGTAGAGATGTGTAGCACGGATCTAATTTATTGTTACGGAGGCACAGCTTTCGGAAGTCTTCAAAAATGTCCGCGAGGAGGAAAACGTTGGTCATCTGATAAATCTCGTGGTAGGAACTGAATTTTTTAACTCTCATCTTAAGCCAGAGGTTAAGAGCTCGCACGTACTCTTTCCCTGCCAACTCCTCTTCTTTCAACTGGGGAAAAAATGCTCCTCGAGATGGGAGATCTTCATTATCAAAAACGGACATGTCGCTCGCGAATTCGTACGGATAAACACCTTTCCGGGTCAGGAGATCTATAGCACTCTCTCGAGTCATTCCTTCAACGAACCACCCACACATTAACCCTGAGTCCAAAGCTGCCTCGAGAATTGTGAATAGTTGGCTTTGCAGTTCGCAACCGCAGTATCTAGGGAAACGTTCAAGAAATTCAAGCTGTCTATAAACCGAAGACTGATCCCGCTCTTTAACCCCGTGATCGTCATACTGTGAAACCGCTCGGTGTTCCGACTGATAACGTCAACTTTTCCCTCGAATATGTGCACGGCGGAAATTAGTAGATGCATATCATAGCCTTCTAAATTATGGAATACAACGAGGATGGTTTTTCGTTCTCGTGTGCTAAGATTACACTGAGAATGAGCGGCTCCTCTAAATTTTCCACTAACGTGGCAATGATCTCTAACCTTAATTAGAGGGTGGTTCTTCGAACATACAAAGGGGAAGCATTTTCCACAATAATGGCAGACCTCGGATGAGTCGAAACTAGCTCGCTCGGCTCGGGTGAGATTGAGGGGTTGTACATTTTTTTCAGTAGATAATTGTAAGCTTGCGCCTCTTTCGCCATGCATTTATAAAATACTTCAACGGCGTCTTCTCCCAAGTAGTATTCTCGATTAACAATCTCTCCATTTTGACCTATCACGACGTACCCAAAACTGCAAGGTACATGCTGATGAATTTTAGTAAACAAGCTCATCGAAGGACTGGGCTGAACGGCTGAGACGGGACGAAGGAAACACTCAAAGTCGGCATAGATGATGCGGGGGAAGGGGTTTTGTCGTTGAAATGCCAAAACTGTAGAAAATTTTCTCCCGGCTTCTTAAATCGGAGAGCTTGCACGGGATTAATCTTGATGCACTCGTTTCGGTGGGTGGTGAGCATCCATTCTTTCCCAAACGCCGCGAAACAGTTTCGACAATAAAGCTTTGCGTGAGTGCCCGAACCTCGATAACGTAAAAACACAGCGACATCCGTTGTAGCGTAGTAGTGGGTCTTGTCCTCGGAGGTTAACAAGAGAAGGTCGATGGGCTTTCCGTCTAGATTCTTAGAAACTCTGAGCGGGTGCAACCCCTCTTTTTCATTAAAACCATGACGTTGATCAAAAGATTGTTAGCTTTTTCAAATTTACAGATTTCACCGAGCTTTGTTGGGTAGGACAGAGAGCTAACGTCGAGTGATTCTTCAAACTCTTTGTAGTCTTTGGGCCTAACGCTGGTCAGCCCCCAACTCACCGCTAATACCGAGTACACAAAGCACTTTTGATCGTTTACATTTTTTACATTCACAATCACGCCCTCCTTAGGTTTTAGAGTGTACGGTAGAGGAATGTATGACGAAGCTCACAGCAGTTGGTACTTTGCCACTTTGATAATTAAGTTGGTTATGCGGGATATGGCCCAACCACTTCCCTCCCCCGTGACAAAACTGTCGATTGTCTCCTGGATTTTTTCGAACGCCTCATCTAACAAAGTAGGAACATTGTTCGGATTATACAGCTTGGTGTAGTGGGACCAAAAATTTGTTTCGATAAACGTTGGATTTAAAGAACTCAAAGCATAAGCATAAGTGTACCTTACAATTGACCATCTGGTCCAGGCAAACTATCAGTAACGCGTGTATGGCCGTACGCAACGATACAAATAATGGTATAGGATCATCAAAATTCTCGGGTATTGTCATTTCATATTGTCGATGGCAAAGTGCCAGCATTCGGGTCAGATTACATTCCCTGAAACAATCGGGAAGATGATCTTCGAAACATGCACATTCTTCATTGTCGAACGCATGTTGCGAGCGAAGATGGTTTAGTAATTGGTTTTGCGTAGGGAAAGTTTCCCTACAATATATACAAGTGAAAATTGTTTTGGTTTCCATTCAAAAAAATTATTTATCCTTTTTATTATGCCGGGGAAAAAGTTTCGCAGTTTTATAACCTTACAACCAATCCTTACACAGTCTTTAGAAACCATTTATTTTTTGAAAATTTTATTAGGTTTAATTTTTTTAACGTGAAAATTGGTCTCCTTCTCCCCATATAGCCAAACCTTAACACTAACTCTTAAATTTTTGATCAGCAAAATTTGAAACCATCAAAATTATTTAGCATTTTAGCTTCTTTTAAATTTTGAACATTTTTTAGGTTTTATTTGTTTAACGCGCTGGCCTCCAAACCTCCCCTTATAGCCAGTCCTTACGCCGCCTCTTTAACTTTTGGATAGCAAAATTTAGAACCATCAAAACTATTTAGTATTTTAGCTTCCTTTAATTTTTTGAAGATATTAAATTTTTTAGGTTTTAATTTGTTTTACGCGAACATTGGTCTCCAAACCTCACCTTATAACCAATTCCTTACACCACGGCTTAACTTTTGGAAAGAAAATTTGAAACCATCAAAATTATTTAGTATTTTAGTTTCCTTTAATTTTTGACTATTTTTTAGGTTTTATTTGTCTAACGCGCTGGCCTCCAAACCTCCCCATATAGCCAGTCCTTACGCTGCCTCTTTAACTTTTGGAAAACCAAAATTTGAAACTATCAAAATTATTTAGTATTTTAGCTTCCTTTAATTTTTTGAAGATATTAATTTTTTAGGTTTAATTTAGCTTGGGTTTTTTGTTATCATTTTGAATTTTATAGCTATTTTAACTAACATATGCGAGTAAGTATTTAAAAACATCCTTGAAAAGATTTATTTAACACTTTTGAAGCACCACAGAAGCACAAATCTTCGTTGTAAGGGTGTGTTTCTCTTGAAAAGATTTTTGCACTATAGGAGCACCACAGAGCACAATCTTCTTCGTAGGGTCATTCTCTTGAAAAGATTTTTACACTACAGAAGCACCACAGAGCACAATCATAGAACCGTAAGTCTTCGCCGTAGGGTCGATCTCTTGAAAATATTTTTACACCATAGAAGCACCGTAGAGCACAAATCTTCATTATAGGACAAGTAGATTATTTTCATTTCTAGAATTAATTTTCAAAAATTCTCTTCATTGCTGAATCAAGTTTTCATGAACAACTTAGGTGAAAATTGCAGAAGCTCAAAAAATGAACGTGTTGTTGATCGCGAAGAGGCTTGATATGACCGAATTACAGTTCCATAATTTATGTAAACTCTCAGACCTCAGAAATAAGCTCGACGGAGAATTTCCTATGTCACCATCTAACATGATAAACGTTAGGATGTATTACGATACAAGTGAACTCACAGGACACTGTAAAATTTGCTAGGAGCCAGAGGCCGAAATATCTCTGAGCATATGCGTCGGAGAGCAGTAATAAAGCCGGAATTAAGTATCATAATTAGAAAAGGTACATCGTAACGTGACCACTAATTAAAGAAATGTGGGTGCAGACCTATTTTCGTTATCTTTTGGACTTAAATGACAGATTGCTTGAGCGGGGAATGGAATCCATGATCTTCGAAACCAAAGGTTGGAGTTTTACCATTAAACCATACTAACATGCCCTATGACTTGTGTGTTAATTTCTGTTTCACTCGGTGTGTGGTGCACTATCTCTCCAGTGGTGACTGGACAAAACGTATATTTATATGTATATGTGTGTGTGTGTGTAAAAATGCTGCCTATGCATGTTTCCCTTTTTCAAAATTCTAGAAAAGATAGTGACAGTATGGTTTCGAAGGTCACGGGTTCGATTCCCCACTCAGACAGTCTAACATTTAAGTCCAAAAGGTAGTGGTGATAGTTTTGTCTTGATGACCACTAATTACGGTAGGCTACATAATTTATTTAAAACCCTCAACATCAGTCATAAGCCTCGCGAAATTTGACTTTCACTACCTAACATCAAATACAAAACGAGTATTACATGCCATAAAACCATCAGAGAGCACGCAATCAGTCAAGTGGCTAATAAGCTAACAGTCCTGAGCATACCCGTCGTACAGAGAGAATGCAGCCGAAATTATGTATTGTAATTAGGACAATCTACCCCCCCCCATGCGAAAATCAATAAATACAGAAAAAAATATTAGTTTTCCTACTAAGCCGTGATCTAAATATTTAACCAAAAACATAAAATGTCACATCAATAACATTTCAATTAAGCAGTCACTGTCACAAAATGCAAGCAGAATCTGGTAACATCTAGTACCAAATACCAGTATTGTTTTAATATAAAAAAAGCATTAAAATTATGACAATAGTTCATTTGTCCTTGTGTTGTAGAGCTCATAAAAGTCCAACAATCAGTTAAAGATCAACAATGGTAAAATTGGAATTCTAAACATTACACAAAAGTGGACTCAAATGTGCTTTTCTTTGATGTTACAACCAGCGTTTTTTTTATAATAATAATAATAATTTTGTTGCCAGAGCAACAGGACTGGCAAGGACCCAGGGGATCGCTGACTGCCAGCCCAAAGAGGGGACAGCAGTGAATACATGAAGAGGAAAAATGGTCCAACAAAGAGTAATTAATGAGATGACAACAGAGCAAAAGCAAAAATTAAAAGCATGTGTACAAGTGAAACACAAAACAAGTTTAAAATAACATGGTCAAATGAATTAAAATAGGTAGGGCAGGTGGGTCACCACTGCCTTACCACCAAGGTTATACCTACCAGGAACAAAACGATACTTCAATATAACCAAAAATAAGACAAAAGTCCTATAAACATGGATCCGGAAATAAACCCATTTTTTTTAGTTTATTCGAAGTGGTCAATAAAATAACGCAATAAGAAAAATCTTCATTTTTTGTTGTTGTCATACTCAGTGTTCAATGTACGGGGTTACATAAGGGTAAACCAAATTTCAAACCGTTTCGCTGTAGGACCGACGGTTCAAAAGTTATGGCTATTTAAAGGTACACAAATTTTGGGGGTGGGCCAAAAATAAATTTTTGACAGGGTTAACGAAAAGAAAGCGAGGGGCATAGGGGGTTGTTGGAATGGAGCCAAATTTCAAACCGTTTCGCTGTACGACCAACGGTTCAAAAGTTATGTCTATTAGAAGGTACACAAATTTTGGGGGTGGGCCAAAAACAATTTTTGACAGGGTTAACAAAAAGCGCGAGAGGCTTAGAGGGTTTTTGGAATGGAGCCAAATTTCAAACCGTTTCGCTGTACGACCAACGGCTCAAAAGTTATGGCTATTTGAAGGTACACAAATTTTGGGGGTGGGCCAAAAAAATTTTTAACAGGATCAAGTAAAAGCTGGAGTGGCATGTGAAGGGGGGGCCAAATTTCGAACGTTTGGCTGTAGAACGATTTTTTTAGGAGTTTGGACCATTTTAAGGAATTTCGGAAAATTCCGGAAAATTAAGGAAAATATGTGTTAAACCTAAAATAACCTTTGGTTCCTGTAACCTAATTTTTGTCAAACCAAACAAAATCAACCATTTTTTAAACTTAAAAAATCATATTACAAAGTTTGATCTTTGTAAAAAAAAAAACTTATTTTACAAACAAATTAAATTTAATATATATTTACTCACTCCAGCCCACGTTGAATCTAGCAGCGTTTTTTTCAGCATCGGCCTTGAACACAAACACAAAATCCAGTCTTGCACCAACTAGAAGCAACAGTAATCTGACATTTTAATTCATTATGCACTCGTATTTATACACCCACAGGAGCAACTTTTCAACGACTTTTCATCATTAAACTTAAATTGAAATGGTTATACGCTTGCGTGGTCAGCTCCATGACGCATGATCGGGAAATTTTGGCTGATGAAATATCCGGAAAATCTATTTTTAGACTCTACAATCATCTGGAACTTTCTATTACATACAGGGTACACCTAAACCTTACAAAAGCAATCGATCAACTATTTTTTAGCTGTGCACCTTGCATATATGCTTTAACACAACCATTACACCAGAAATCACGACCAAAAAACTTGCCAAACCAGATATAATTTCCGTTTATTAATGCTCTGGCTGAAATCAGGTTTTCTTATTGCCTTCCGGTTCCGACAATGACGGGTATCGACAGCGATGAAAAAACACATCAGAAAAAAAAAAGAATTTGCACGTTTTGTTAACAATCTAAATGAAAACAATTGCAACACGATGCAAGAATACACCCCTATTGTTGTCAAACGGTACGAATTGACACCTTTAGAGATAATATATTTGTGTGGTGAACATTACATTTTCCCACAGGGGCTCGTCACAAAAACCGCGTAGCGCGAGCAATCCCACCAAAAAAAAAACACAACACAACACAAAAAAGAAAGGGTGCAAGCTAATTGGACGGCCAAACATCGCACTGTTCTCTACTAATAAGCATTTTTCACGTTCTGTATGTTTAATTTGCTTTCGGCCGGGTTTGTAACAATCGGCACACTGTAGTTATCCATACGACACTAACACTACCCACCTACAGCCTTTTGGGGGTCGTATGTAACA